>JAAVTJ010000073.1:0-160770 GCA_011947355.1 Phytophthora boehmeriae
AAACTACGGCTGGTGGATGTGATTAGCACCATGCGAGGCAAAATATTTGCCAACTTCTGTCACGAGTTTACCAACACTTCGAAGTACGAACAGAAGACAACTGGTTGTACATGTACTGCAGACCCGGTTGCCATGTGCTGCTATCCATAGTACATGCTGAGCCCCACTGGTATTTCGTCTGCGCTGAAGTCATTCGGCTGTTGCGGTGGAGCGCAGGTCTGGCTTGTTCCTGGTCGAGTGGCGTGGTGGGTCAGACGTGCGGTCGGTCGTGGGTCATCATCAGCAAGGCAGGCTAGAGACTCCACTACGCTACGTGCGACCTGGACGACGGGCTCACTCCGCTGTTCGAAAGCCACCAACGCACATTGTGGACGACGCAATTTCTTTGAAGATTTGAGCCAGCTGTTCCGGTAGTCGCGTTAGTCGGTGATGCCTCGTGCCACATGGTTCACAGGCTGTCAGTCACGCCGTCGCACGAAATACGATTCAAACTACAGCACTGCCGGTCGTCCGTAGAGCGACTGTATCTTGTGGTGGCGGACCACTGGGTCAAGTCTCTCCTCGGATGTCTGCGCTCGTACGACTTCCGTCAGTTTGCTGTCGTAGAGGAACGAAAATAGGCGCCGACGCCTTCGATTCGAGGACCACGAACGTTGCAGTCTCGCGGGCAGTCCTGGAACCCAGATGGGTGTGGTCTTGTGGACACCAAAAGCTGGAGGGGACAAGAGCTAGTATCATCTTTATCATGATGATGATGATGAAGATTCTTGCTGTTCACAGAAAGTTACGAGCCATGAGAGAGATCCTCTTGATTTTGGAAGAGAAGGCCATCCTCGATGTAGTGGCTCTGTGATGAGCCTAGGAGACTGCTCGATATCATAGTTGTGTATTCATTCCTCCAAGCTACGGCCTGCCAATGTTCTAGAATCTCTGGTAAGGAATTGCGAGCAAATTGAAAAACCATGGCTGAAGATGGAATGCGTCACAGACGTCGTGAGCGACGACGTTATGCGGCAGCACATGTGAGTACGGTCCGTAAGCGTGGCGCAAGCACAACTCGTGTGTACAATAACCGGCATCACCACAATGTGTAATTTCACAAACGGAAGGTGGGTTGGCGTCTTCCAAGTAGAATGACCTAAGCTACGAACGATTGTTTTGGTGTCCACAAGACCACACCCATCTGGGTTCCAGGACTGCCCGCGAGACTGCAACGTTCGTGGTCCTCGAATCGAAGGCGTCGGCGCCTATTTTCGTTCCTCTACGACAGCAAACTGACGGAAGTCGTACGAGCGCAGACATCCGAGGAGAGACTTGACCCAGTGGTCCGCCACCACAAGATACAGTCGCTCTACGGACGACCGGCAGTGCTGTAGTTTGAATCGTATTTCGTGCGACGGCGTGACTGACAGCCTGTGAACCATGTGGCACGAGGCATCACCGACTAACGCGACTACCGGAACAGCTGGCTCAAATCTTCAAAGAAATTGCGTCGTCCACAATGTGCGTTGGTGGCTTTCGAACAGCGGAGTGAGCCCGTCGTCCAGGTCGCACGTAGCGTAGTGGAGTCTCTAGCCTGCCTTGCTGATGATGACCCACGACCGACCGCACGTCTGACCCACCACGCCACTCGACCAGGAACAAGCCAGACCTGCGCTCCACCGCAACAGCCGAATGACTTCAGCGCAGACGAAATACCAGTGGGGCTTAGCATGTACTATGGATAGCAGCACATGGCAACCGGGTCTGCAGTACATGTACAACCAGTTGTCTTCTGTTCGTACTTCGAAGTGTTGGTAAACTCGTGACAGAAGTTGGCAAATATTTTGCCTCGCATGGTGCTAATCACATCCACCAGCCGTAGTTTTGAAAAGCTCGGGTCGTGTGTAAACTCCCGCTGTTCGACATTGCATAGAGCTCCAATAGCACGGCCAGACACGCACCAGCCAACCCTGATGCCCATTTTGCGACCGTCGGGTGGCAGCAGCAATGCATGAAAGCTCGAACCTCGTCTACGCCCCGGCGTTCGTACGTTCGATCGCACCAAACAACTGGTTCTCAAGATCGTAGCTGCTCGGATACGAATGGCCACTCACCGCAACCTGTTAGGTCTTGCACTTTGCGCGCACAACGACGCACCCCTTTGATGGTCGGCCCCATGATTAAAAACATTAGTCGATCACACTCGTCATTAATCAACTCTCCTCCTCCACAGCAAGTGGCCAAGCAACTCAACCGGATCGGACGCCCGTTCAATCCACGTACTGCTTGATCTCCTGCACGATGGCCAAGACATTCGCGCCACTTGCAGCTACTGCCGCTCTGCTCCTCGCAGCAGCGTCGGCCGCCTCGTTGCCCGACGGCACCTGGCCCAAGAGCACCGGAACCGTCAAGTACTCCTCCGCGTACACCGTCAAGGCCGGCGAGGTCTTCGACGGCAAGATGCAGACGTTCGAGCGCTCCGACATCTCGTGCCAGGGCCAGTCCGAGAGCGGCAAGGACACGGCCGTGTTCCTCGTGGAGGCCGGAGGTCACCTGAAGAACGTCATCATCGGCGCCAACCAAATGGAGGGCGTGCACTGCGACAAGCATGACTGCACCATCGAGAACGTCTGGTGGGACGACGTGTGCGAGGACGCTTTGAGCGTCAAGGGCGGCTCCGCTTCCAGCGTGACGAAAGTCATCGGTGGCGGCGCCCGCTCCGCCGACGACAAGGTGATCCAGCACAACGGCTACGGCACCGTCCAGATCGACGGCTTCTACGGCGAGGACATCAGCAAGCTCTACCGTTCGTGCGGTACGTGCGGCAACCGACCGAAGAAGGTGGACGTGTCCAACACGTACGTGGTGAACCCTGGCAACGCCATCGTGACGGTGAACAAGAACTGGGGCGACCAGGCCACCCTGAAGAACGTTTGGGTGCAGTCGACCAAGAAGGCGGTGAAGCTCTGCCAGTGGTCCGAGGGCAACGCCAACGGCGAGCCGAAGATGCTGGGCTACGGTCCATCGGGCAAGCTGTGCCAGTACTCGGAGAGCGACGTGCACATCAACCAAGACATTTCGAAGGCGGCCGGTTCGTCTCCTAGCACGGGCAGCAACTCGTCGCAGACGAAGACCACCAAAGCGCCGAAAACCAAAGCACCTAAAACCCCGGCGCCGGCAGACGATGACGATAGCGCCGACCAAGCTCAAAACGAAGATCAGACCGTCGTCGAGGACCCTAGCACCAGCACGACGCAGTCCACAAACTCGACAGGTTCGATCCCCGACGGCACATGGCCAACCAGCACCGGAACTGTGACGTTCAAGGCCCCGCGCACCATCAAGGCTGGCGAGGTCTTCGACGGCAAGATGCAGACGTTCGAGCGGTCGGACGTCACCTGCTCCGAGGGTGAAGGTCAGAAGGACACCGCCGTGTTCCTCGTCGAGGCCGGCGGCACCCTCAAGAACGCCATCATCGGCAAGAACCAGAAGGAAGGTGTCCACTGCGACGACCATGACTGCACGATCGAGAACGTGTGGTGGGACGACGTGTGCGAGGACGCTTTGAGCGTCAAGGGCGGCTCGGCTTCCAGTGTGACCACCGTGACGAACTGCGGTGCGCGGTACGCCTCGGACAAGGTGGTGCAGCACAACGGCTACGGCACTGTCAAGATCGACGGCTTCTACGCGCAGGAGTTCGGCAAGCTGTACCGCTCGTGCGGCACTTGCGGTGATATTCCTCGTAAGGTGTTCTTGTCGAATGTGTACGCGGTGGATCCGTTGGTGAGCGTCGTCACGGTCAACAAGAACTACGGTGACCAGGCCAAGTTCAGCAACATTTACGTGAAGACTTCGGATGGCAAGAGCAACGTGAAGGTGTGCCAGTGGTCTCAGGGCAGCAAAACACCGTCGAACCTTGGCGATGGTCCGTCCGGCTCGCTGTGCCAGTACACTGACAACGACGTGCACATCAACCAAGAACTTCCGACGAGTACGAAGCAGACTACGACTTCGGCACCCGAGACCGAGTCATCTGGGGACGCAGCTGCTGGCACGGTCGCTCCGGCCGGCAGCTTTGAAGAATCTGTTGTCGACTCCGGATCGTCCACGACCGACATCTCGCAGACTGACGTTGACCAGTCAAGCACCGCTTCCAGCTCTGACAGCCCGAGCCAGTCCGCCCCAACGAACTCCACGGGATCAGTCCCGACTGGTGCGTGGCCAAAGAGTACGGGCACCGTTCGGTACACCGAGCCGTACACCGTCAAGGCCGGTGAGGTCTTCGACGGCAAGATGAAGACGTACGAGCGATCGGATATCACTTGTGACGGACAGACGGAGAGTGGCTGGAAAACCGCCGTGTTCATGGTGGAGGCCGGCGGCACCCTGAAGAACGTGATCATCGGCAAGAACCAAATGGAAGGCGTGCACTGCGACCAGAACGACTGCACGATCGAGAACGTGTGGTGGGACGACGTGTGCGAGGACGCTTTGAGCATCAAGGGCGGCAGTGCCTCCAGTGTGACCACCGTGACGGGCGGTGGCGCTCGCTCGGCTGACGACAAGGTGATCCAGCACAATGGCCTCGGCACCGTCAAGATCGACGGCTTCTTCGCGGAGAACTTCGGCAAGCTCTACCGCTCGTGCGGCACGTGCGGCGACCGGCCGAAGAAGGTGATCTTGTCCAACATTTACGCCGTGAACCCGAGTGTGAGCATCGTGACGGTGAACAAGAACTACGGCGACCAAGCCAAGCTGACCAACATCCACGTCAAGTCGAGCAAGGCCAAGGTGAAGGTGTGCCAATGGTCTCAGGGTGGCAGTTCTCCGAAGAACCTGGGCGACGGTCCGTCGGGCACGCTGTGCCAATACTCGGAAAGCGACATCCACATCAACCAGTAAGGTTGGGGAGGTCGAAGTGTGTGAAAGAGTGAAGTAGTCGTGATAGGAGCCATGTGACAGTAGCATGCTCCGCACTAGTATCGTGCATTGCAGTAGACATAATAGATGTGTGTTTTATCTTGAAACTCCGTTGATTCTATCCTTTGTAAGGATTCCTTACGAGTCTCGGCAGCACACTGTATCCCACGAGAAATAGAGGGAAGTCACTAGACTTGTCGGGCATAAGTTCGGTCTTTTGGAACCGAGCCCTCGCAGATTGATAAGCCCATTGCGGACACGTTTTCGTGTTAGTGTTTTCGTAGCAAGGTAAAACCAACCAATCTGCATACGTGACGCATATCTACAGGATAGACAAATGTAGAGCGAGTTCATTGAAGATGTGAAGCGGCTGTTGCGTTAGTCGCCGAGACTGCGGACACCTTGTTTCACGCGCACCACATGGCCACGACGCACAGTCTCACGGCTGTCAAGTGCCCACAATTCGACTCGTCCAGCTCGCTCTGATCGCTCCATCGTCAATCTGCGCCGATCAAGACTCCTGATCTCCACGGTGCCGGTTCAACAATATTTCGAGGCAGAACCTTCGTGTGTCTTTCGTCAGTGCCCAGCACTGCACACACACTGATGCTCGCCATGTCTTTCGGATAGCCTCAAGTCCCTCGAGCTTTCTTGACTCAGTCGTGAACTTATAGGCCAGCCTGGCTACGGTCAACACTTGCTCCGACGCGGTGCACGGCGTCGCACATCTAGCCGTAGAGTTTTGAAGTCCTCTACTTCTCTTTCGCGTCGCTGTCTTTCTTGACCGTATGTAGCAATTCTGCTCGATGATCGCATCTACAGTCACGCACCGAGACACCTTGAACCCCAGTCTCCAAAAAGGCTCGCTGTTCGTTTGTAGATCCCCAGCAAAACTCGACTCGAATTGTTCGAGCAAGCCCCACTGCTCGCATGCGCTTTCAATCCGACGCTCACCTCGTTCGGCTGGTCGGCACACGACACTCGCCATGCGGGGACCGCATCATTTGTCAATGTGCTAAGGGCGATCTTTGAAGATGTGGCAGCTCGCCATCGGACAGCGCACTGGATGTGGCACGCAGAGGCACGTGGACAAACAGACTGCATTGCTCTGCGGCAGCTGTATGGACTCGGTCTTGATTGACAGCAGAGGTCAGCATCGTCTTTTCAGCTCTCAGTCTGGTTGCTACCAGCCGCTGCCGTCTTTCGGACGTTGTGTTGTTTTTGCCTCGAAAGGATCCCTAAGCTTGCGGTGGTTGTCGAAGCTGCAGTCTCTGAACGAAGTCGGTGCGTCGCCAAAATGCGTGCTACGGTAGTGATTGAGATAGTCGCGTCGGACCACCTCCATGGAAAGGATCCGCTCCATCACACGTAGCAAAAGTGCGCATCGAAACGTCAACTTGTCAACTCCGGGGTCCGCGAGCCATTCCAGTTGACAGGTACGATCGATCGCGGCGGATTTGAATCGCGAGAAAGAAGCGCCAACCAGACGCAACGCGTGAGCTCGGCCGCAAATGGCAGTCGGCAGCAAGACAGCAGGAAAACAACTGCTTCTCCAGACCTCCGTTGCCTCTGGCAAACGCTCCGAGCTGACAGTGGATCGCTGCCCCGAAATGACACACGCCACACCAGCCGCAGCACTGCCTGCACCACCTACGACACCGCGCGGCAACCGGTGCGGTGCGCCTTGGTGGTCGCTCGCTCTTTTGGATCCCGACTAAAAGCTTTAGTCGGTTTGGTCAGACACCGAGTGCTCATTAATCAATTCTCCTTGTCCCCGGCAAGCAGTAGCCAAGCAACCGGATCCGATAACCGATCGTGTCCAACCTACATTGCAACTACTACATTACTAGCTGGATAACCCCCACCATGGTCAAGACATTCGCGCCACTTGCAGCTACTGCCGCTCTGCTCCTCGCAGCAGCGTCGGCCGCCTCGTTGCCCGACGGCACCTGGCCCAAGAGCACCGGAACCGTCAAGTACTCCTCCGCGTACACCGTCAAGGCCGGCGAGGTCTTCGACGGCAAGATGCAGACGTTCGAGCGCTCCGACATCTCGTGCCAGGGCCAGTCCGAGAGCGGCAAGGACACGGCCGTGTTCCTCGTGGAGGCCGGAGGTCACCTGAAGAACGTCATCATCGGCGCCAACCAAATGGAGGGCGTGCACTGCGACAAGCATGACTGCACCATCGAGAACGTCTGGTGGGACGACGTGTGCGAGGACGCTTTGAGCGTCAAGGGCGGCTCCGCTTCCAGCGTGACGAAAGTCATCGGTGGCGGCGCCCGCTCCGCCGACGACAAGGTGATCCAGCACAACGGCTACGGCACCGTCCAGATCGACGGCTTCTACGGCGAGGACATCAGCAAGCTCTACCGTTCGTGCGGTACGTGCGGCAACCGACCGAAGAAGGTGGACGTGTCCAACACGTACGTGGTGAACCCTGGCAACGCCATCGTGACGGTGAACAAGAACTGGGGCGACCAGGCCACCCTGAAGAACGTTTGGGTGAAGTCGAGCGACGACAAAGTGAAGATCTGCCAGTGGTCCGAGGGCAACGCCGATGGCGAGCCGAAGATGCTGGGCGATGGCCCGTCGGGCACATTGTGTCAGTACTCGGAGAGCGACATTCACATCAACGGCGATGTTTCGCAGTCGACTCAGTCGGAGACGGCATCTTCAAACTCTACTTCCCAGGAGACGACTTCATCGGCGTCCACTTCCCAGGAAACGGCTTCGTCGGCCTCCTCTTCCAAGGAGACGACATCTTCGTCGTCGGATGAGACGAAGTCTGAGGAAGCTTCTGCTTCTGGTGCCGGGACGGTAGCTCCAGCCGGCAGCGGCAACTTTGAGGACTCCTTTGTCAACTTCGCGTCGAGCAACAGCACTGAGCAGGAGTCGACCGAAGATGTTTCCCAGACAGCCATTCAGCAGTCTAGTGTCACGTCAAGCACTTCGACCTCGGCTTCAGCTTCGGCCGACAAGGGCGGCGACAACGATGCACAGAACGAAGACCAGACGGTGGAATCGGGCAGCACCGCCAAAAGCTCCGCTTCCAGTAGCAACACCGATTCGAGCAGCAACACCGCTTCCAGTAGCAACACTGCTTCCAGTAGCAACACCGCTTCCAGCACTGATGCTGGTACTCCCAGTGCCGCCTCCAGCGACGATGCGACCCAGACCTCAACGAACTCGACCAGTTCGACCGGTTCCATTCCTGACGGCACATGGCCAACCAGCACCGGAACTGTTACCTACACAGAGCCGTACACGATCAAGGCCGGCGAGGTCTTCGACGGCAAGATGCAGACGTTCGAGCGGTCGGACGTCACCTGCTCCGAGGGTGAAGGTCAGAAGGACACCGCCGTGTTCCTCGTCGAGGCCGGCGGCACCCTCAAGAACGCCATCATCGGCAAGAACCAGAAGGAAGGTGTCCACTGCGACGACCATGACTGCACGATCGAGAACGTGTGGTGGGACGACGTGTGCGAGGACGCTTTGAGCGTCAAGGGCGGCTCGGCTTCCAGTGTGACCACCGTGACGAACTGCGGTGCGCGGTACGCCTCGGACAAGGTGGTGCAGCACAACGGCTACGGCACTGTCAAGATCGACGGCTTCTACGCGCAGGAGTTCGGCAAGCTGTACCGCTCGTGCGGCACTTGCGGTGACATCCCTCGCACCGTGACGGTGTCGAATGTGTACGCAGTGGACCCGCTCGTGAGTGTCATCACGGTCAACAAGAACTACGGCGACCAGGCCACGCTGAGCAACATCCGCGTGAAGACTTCGGATGGCAGCAACAAGGTTGCAGTGTGCCAGTGGTCTCAGGGCGGCAGCAATCCGTCCACCCTTGGCGACGGTCCGTCTGGCACTCTGTGCCAGTACTCGGAGAGCGACGTCCGCATCAACGAGTAAGTTGATGGTTTCCTGGATGAATGTTTAGTCAAAAGTGTTGATGAGTGTAAATGTAGAGTACTTGTCGTACTCAGAATTGAATAGATGAATTCGTGAAGTTTGAAGCAGAACGAGTCCACGCACGGTTGAAGACTCAGTATAGATGCTTGCAAAGAAAAAGAAAACATAAAGCTTGCTACTGTTGACGACGGATATGCAGATCGCCATCACACCTGGCGAGTACACAAACACAACTGCAGTCTTTATGAGACCCAATGCTCAAACTTACTTAAGTCCAGCGCGAACGCTTCTTGGTCTTGCAATCTCCAGGACGAACTGTGCCGGCTGGAAATTCACCGCCTTCATTTTCACTGGCAGAGTCGCTGGCTTCCCCGCTACGCTGCTTGCAATGGAGCTGGTCTGTGGGGCGTTCGTAGGGTACTTGGTTTCGTTAGGTGTAGCAGTTGGGGTATCTGCCTCAGAGCTACCCGTTGAAGAGCTTGGAGCTGCCGTGGAAGGGTTCTCTGTGACTGGTGTAGAAGTCGAATTTCCAGTGCCAGCAGTGCTACCGCTGCAGTCCTCGACGTACGAAGGTTTGCCAAAAACATAGTACTGCTCGTAGTCGTCATTGCTCCCTTTGTACTGCGTCGACTCGATCGAATTCGTGTAGAAGTAGAAGCACTCGCCATTGCCCAAATCCTCGTTTTTGGTAACTCGGTCACCACCAACGAAAGTCGGGCACGTTGGCTTGCTACCTGAGCCAGCTGCAGTTAGAGTGATATCGGCACACGAGACAAATTGAGGCTCTGCCCAGCCGATATTGCCGTAGCTGGACCCCACACCGAACCAGGTCCATTGCAACACATAGTCTCCTTCGTCCAGCCAGTCCGGCAGCGTGATAGTGTCGCCACAGGAGATGGTATGATCGCCGCTACTGTCTCCGGCATAGCGACTCGTAGAACCGTCAGCTGGCACGCAGTCCGGCCCGGACTCTCGGCACGTGTAAAAGAACACATTGTCGTCAAAATCCGAGGCCGTCTCGCTTCCGGCAGGCGAAAGAGCCCAACGAATGAACCCGCCCAGGTGGTTATTCCGCCAGTAACGAACGTTGATGGTCTCACCAGGGGAGAATGGAGTCGAAGATCCGGGAGTAGTTTTCGGACAGCCTATTGTGCCGTCAGTCGTGCGTGGTCCAGTGTCGCGGGACACAGGCTTCACCAGCCACGAATGCGCTTCGACTGAGGTTGGGGCGAGCAAGTTAAAAGCGCTGGCAGCAGCGAGTGCAAAAGTGAGGAGCTTCATCGCTTGATGGCAAATTGAGAAATGAGGTTGGCATGGACTCTCCACCGCCGCCGATATACATTGTCCTTTGCTTCCAGAGAACGAGTCACCTTGCCGACTGCAGACGAACAGCGTAGATTAATTCGTGTCGCCATGAGCCCGCATGATTTCCACGCATCGCTACTGAACCCGTGTCAAGCGTTCCTTCCTTTTAATTGTTGTCCAAGCAATTGCTTGTGGGCCACACGCTCTGGATATCCACAACTGCACCGAAAAGTGCACCTGCACTTCCGACGCCAGGGCATACAGCGAAGTTCGTCCTTGGCCAGTTATGAGAGAGTTTCCAATGATCCGCGACAGCATATGAACGGATTCATCGGCTCTGGTTATAAGACGCATGCCAGTGCTCCGAGTGTTCGTAGTCGTGAGTCCGGTGCGATTTAGATTGCCGGCGCTTGCGTTGAGCACGAGCTTTACGGCGCGTAGCTTCGAACTTGGCAGCCGCAGTCGGATTGTCGAGGGAAGTTAAAGGACTAACCATTGGGATCAAGCACAGAGGAAGCTGCTGCCCGGCACTTGCCTGAAAAGCTCTGCTTACCACAGTATTTGCGCGGAACTCAATCGTATCGTCTTCAGAGCGCTTGCTACTGAATGCCTCCGAGGTTTGGTCCTGATAGTCTGCAGTTTGCCAAGTATCTAGAGTCTGGTACTCCTCAGGTTTGTACCATGATGACTCCCCAGTGGTTGTGTTGTAGTAATACCCATATCCGTCCTCTGTGAAGCTTTCAATCCAATCCGCACTCCGGTAGTGTGTATCTGGTTGGAATCCATGCTCGTTCAATGCAGTTATAGTCGCCCCAGACACGAAGTTTTCCTTGGGCGGACTTGGTGACGGCTCGACACTACTTAATGGCGGCATACTCTGATATTCGTTGATGGCTACGGCGCACTGGATGTGGTTGTTGCGCAGTGCAAGATGATACGGACTCTCGCCACTGCCGTTGCGCATGCGAGGGTTAGCTGCAGTCTGCAGCAAAGCGCTAACATTTTCGAGATGTCCACATCCAGCAGCCACGTGAAGTGGCGTGTTGCCTTCGCAGCATGCAGAGTCAATTAACCCGTCAGGTAGCAGCTCACACATGAAATGAATCGCTTCGGGCCCCATAGAGGATGCAGCAGCGTAGTGCAGCGCTGTCCACCCATTTTCATCCTGCAGTTCGGGTTGAGCCCCAGCGTTGCACAGCAATTGTAGCATCTACAGGCGCACGACAAGAGGATCGGTAAAGTAGTTGTGCCAGAATATTTACCAGTTCACAATTCAAACCTCGACATCACTAGCATTAGCGGCAGCGTGGAACGCAGTGACCCCATAAGCGCACGATGAGTTGACTTGAATCAATGGGGAAGCAAGCAGAGCTCTCATAGTGGCATGATCTCCCGATGCAGCGACCAGCAGCAATGGGCTTTCTTGTCTGGGTATACAATGCATGGACAAAATATGTTAAGGTCATGATGACAGATCCAAACGCATCGTCATGCCAAACGCACTCGTGGTTTTGCAGATTACAGTCCAAGCCCATACGCAGCAGCGTAGAAATCATGGAAGCAGTTCGCGCCCCCAAGTTCAGATTGAGCGCCAAGTGCAAGAGTGAGTTCCCACCATCATCCAATAAAGATGTGAACTGCTCTCTGTATCCCCGTTTCCCCAACACCGAACGAAGTCTGCTCTCTAGCAATCGGTCGAATACAGAAGCATCACTTTCATCACGCGCAATGAGCATCAAGCTCGCAACGTCCTCAAAAACGTCCGCAAGCGAGCTTTTGCTTCCGATCGGAGGGCTACTCGTTTCCGGTATTTCAGCGACGTCAAAGGGTGAATCACGTGCGAATTTGCTCACTTCAGTCAGATACTCTTGCCATTGAAGTGCATCCATCTCCAACACATGAATGCTCGAAGTTGCATCGCCATTCTTACCAACAGTTCCGTCCGATCTCCACTGAAACACAACGTTGCGGCCGTCGCGCGTCGCTATTTGAAAAGTATCCGCGAGATCGTCAAGCATAACTACCTCCGTAATATCAGCGAACGCGATAGAGTTCATGATCGACTCGACATTTTGTCTCTTCGATGCCTTCCGTTCGTTCCACCATTGGAGGCAAGTAAATGATTCATCCACTTCGCACCATACACGCCGTGCTACACCAAGTTTCGCGACGATCAGCTTTGTGCCCTCGTGAATATTGGAGTTTCGTTGAGCAGAACATCGTCGTTGGTGCTCTACTTCATAGTCGCGATCGGAAACCCAGCACACACGACACTGGTTGCATTTTCGAGGATACTCGCGACTTTGAGGGACAGGTGGGGGAAGCAATGCGTTCTCGCTCGCAATGTTGAGATTGCGATCTTGATTGCTGCCTTCGGACGGGAACTTCCACAGATAACCACCGACGGTCGTCTCCTTCGCACCTTCATCTTGAGTTTCATTGTGATCACTGTCGACGCCAGTGGCAGCCACAGCATCCACCAAAAACGCCATCACCGCCTCAATCTCTATCATCACTGCCATTGCTCTTCCAAAGTGCTTGGTTTGAATTGCTCAGTTCGTTTCGTGTCCATTTCGGGGCAACCCTTAAAAGCATCAAGGCAATTCTTGATGCTTTGATTACCTAGCTACCTGCGAGAAAAGCCTGGCTCTGATTGTTCGTTTCGGGTTGCCGGTAGCCTCTAAGCTGTTAGGCAAACGACTGCAACTTGTCGACAAAATCAGCCGCAGTGAGCACTTGGACTCCTCGTTTCGCAAAACCGTCGAGTGTCGAAACCATTTTGCATCCAGAGACCCCAGCCAGCGGAAGAAGAGCTTCTTTCACTACCGTGACTTGGTAGCCCCTATCCAGCGCAGTTTGCACGCAAGCCTCCACGCTTCCCAAAACAGAGATGCCCATGACCACGATGTGCGACACCATCAGGTTGCGCAGGATGTAGTCGAGGTTCGTTGCTGCAAAAGCACTTCAAGACAACAAAGAATCAGTCGTTAGCCACTGACGAAGACAGCCGCAAGACATCAGCATTTTTTCCCACTTACTCTACACCAGTGCGCGGGAGTACGATATCACAGCCGTCGTCGGGGGCGACACGCTTGGGCACCTGAGCGCCAAAGCCATGCCGGGGCACATGGATCCCAGCGTGCTTGTGCGCACGAGACCGCTCTCGACCATCACGCGTGGCACTCTCCACCACGGAGTAGACGATTTCCATCCCTTCGGTCGCGCGACTGGCTAACAGCACATCCTGGATCGTTGGGATAAGCACATTGTCCACACGGTCGTAGAACCCAAGGTCAACAGTGTTCGAGTGGCGTTCGGGTTGGGTTGGGTCGGTAGGCCGCACTTCGTGGTCTTTGGCAACATGCTTCTCGCCGTATCCGTGCCGTAGCACAAAATAGTTCTGGACATCCAGTATCACGAGGGCTGTGGTCATGGGGCACCAGTGCTGCATAGCCAACGCTGCAGCGCCCTGCATGCTCTGCAATTGATCCTCCTCCTGGTTGTTGCTCGGGCTCGCGTCGTCAATGCGGTTTCCAGAAATCGTGCGATGCGTAGAACACGCTGAGCTACTCTCACACGAAGAAAGAGGTGACCAGCCGACAACCTCACTCGCACTTGTGCTCGGTGTGGCGATAGCGCTTCGTGTTGCACGCACTGCTGGGGGTTTATCCCTTCGTCAACTTTGCCCAGGCGATTGCGCAGTAAGGTGGCGGCCTCTTGCTGCTGCTGCTCCCGTTGTTCCTTGATCTCAACACAGCGCATGGCGTTGCGCTGCTGCAGAGCGAGACTTTCCTGTTGTGCCAACACCCGCGAAGCTGTGTCCGTCCCTAAGAACCGGATCGTGAACGTCAACTCTCTGCGATCAAGGAACGCCTCGCGTATCTGCTGGAAGATCTCGGTCGAATGTGACCGAGACACCATCATCGCTGGGATGTCCACGGTCTCTTCCAGTTGATCTTGACGTTGGCCAGCATCCATGACAAAAGCGTCTCCGCTGTCGTCGCCGCTGTTGTTGGCTACGATAACTGCAATCGCACCAGCACGTTGTGCGTGCAGCACCTTGGTGACGAAGTCGCAGATTCCTCGCTGCAAGACCGCGATCTTGCCCTGTATCTCGAGCGCATTCTTCAAAGGCAGGTGCGCGGTCACAGGTTGAGCCACAACAGCTTGCGCATAGAGGTCTTGGCCTGCGCGAGCGCCACAAGCGCCGAAGTCTGCCAACGGACAGTACACGAGCTGGTCTTGCAGCTCCAAGAAGGGCCAGAACATGCTCCGTCCGGTCGGGCTTGAACTATCTTGATGGACTCGTGTGAAGATACATGAAGAGACGCCTCATTTTTGCCACGCCGGACTCGTCAAGCTGCAATGGCTGTTCCTGGTCATGACGTCTCGACCCATGCGAGCAGCTCAGCTATGGCCGCGGCCAAGCAGTCATCTCACTCCTCCATGGGGCTCGGGTTCCTGCCGTCACCGCAAGCCTCCGACTACCTGCCGTCGATCTCGCCAACTGTGGTGTACACGACCGCTCAAGCTGCTTGGACGCCCCAGGAGCTGCAGGTGCTTCACGCTGGACTCACCCAGTTCCCTGCCGACCAGTACGACAACGTCACTCGGTACATCAAGATCGCAGCCACATTACCTCGGAAATGCGTCCGCGACGTGGCCTACAAGGTCAAAGTGCTGGGATATCCGACCGGTCAGCCAGCAGCCAGCAATCCTACCAAGCGCATGAAGATCGAGCCGTACCAGGAAGCTGCACACCAGCACTCAACATCGACTGGCGATCTGGAGGAGGCGCGACTGGCAGCGCTACTGCAGGACAACGTCCTCGCCTTGAACACCATGCGCACCAACCTGCTGAACGGCAAAGCAGACGAGAACCGTCCGCAGATGATCAAGTTCCGCGACAACTGCCAGACAGTGCTCTCATCGTACGTCCCTCCAGCTTGTGCCTATACTCTCCTTCATTCTTTGCTGAAATCTTGTCATTTCTCCTTGTGGAGCAGTCTTGGAGACATCTGCACTTCCATCCCGCCGTTGCCTCTGCAACTCGACACGTCACTAATCGGTGAAGACAACAGCAACCATAGCAACAAACCTCAGTAGGAAATAGGGAGGAAAATCTTGGGTTTGCTGGCGGGAGCAGTCCTGCTTGCTCAACATCATGGCAGGCTGCTGTCCTCCCGTCTCAGCCCAGTCTTATTGTCCAAAAACAACCAGTAGCCTCACCTCCTTCTCTAACTGTCTTCTCATCAGCTTTCTTCCTCTCAACGTCTGCGACTGTGGCGGTCTCTGCTGCGACTGCGACTCCGTCGGTCCGACCGGCGTCGGTCTCGACCCCAATTCCGGTCACGGTCTTGATCCTTCCTGTCTTGGTCATGGTCTTGATCCCTCCGGTCCCGGTCCCTCCGACGGTCTTTGCTTCGACTGCGACTGGGGCTGCGCTTCCGACGACCACGAGAGTCGTCGCGCCAGCGTCGGTCCTTCTCTTCTCTGCTCCTGCTGCTGCCAGCATTGAGTCCGGACCTTCGCTCCTTGGTCTTTTCTTCTTCCTCTTGGCTTTTGTCCTGCTGCGTCTTGCGCTTCTTCCTCTTTTGTCCTCTGCGCCTGGCACTTTTGGCCTCTTCGTCGCTCCCAACCCCAAAAGTTTGTGTCGCGGCTGCGGCGCTTCGCCCATGTCCTCCACGTCCACGTTTCCCTTCCAGCCCATCCCTCGTAGCAACGCAGCGCCAAAAGCTTCCACTGGAACCGACTCGTACACGTCGCTGTGAACATCAGGAGCGTCCGGGCGCAATGCAACGTCGTGTCGGTATTTATCGGTCACATCCGCCATTTTGTCCAATCCGGGCACGGCATTTTGTTGCAAAATGGGCATCTTGTTACCATTTAGGCGATTGGACCCATCTTGGAACAACTCGGCGCGCTTCTGCTGTCGGTCGCTCGACTCGTCAGTCGATTCCTTCGACGTCTTCTCTGCAATCTTGGCTTCCTCTAGCAATTCTCTGGCTGCCTCTTGATCTGCTGTGTCCGTAGCTGTTGTTGCTGACGACCACGCATTGGTCTCCACCAATGGGATCACGAGTGGCGGTTTACCATCGCTCGGAAGCTCCGCTGGCGCACTGGGGTCAAAATCCCCCGTCACGAAAACCTTCTCGGCAGCAGGCGGTGGAGCAGCAGGAGCGAAGAACGTCGTCGCCGCCGCCGCCAGCGCTTTCTTCTTGCCCTTCTTGAGGGCGAACCCGGTTAATTGCATTTTTGGGCGTGAAACGGAATTTGGGTCAGTGACAGAATGGGAGTGTAGCCAATCTAATTCATTTGGTTGCGGGTTCGGCTTACTATTTTTTAAAATAAAAAGTAAATTACTTCCTAGGTGCGTTCTAGGTTCGTATTTTACACGCACTTACGCATTGTTTCTTAAAAACAACGAACTTAGTAAACTACTTTCTAGGTTCGTATTTTATGCGCACTTACGCCTGTAGATGTTTTTCCGCCAGAACATTAGTATTTCCGAGCCTATCGGATCCAGCATTATGGCGTAAAAACATCTACAATTCCTAAGTGCTTTTTTGGTTGAAAATCGTGATTTTTGCGCACCTAACAAAATGAGAACAAAAGTTTGAAGTCTCGTCGTTAGAAAATGGTTTTTATGCGAAAACAGTTTTTTCTGGATATTTTTGAAAAGTTGAAAAGTGTGAATTCTTTGAAACTTGGCAAGATTTGTATCGGTTCTTTGCTTCGATTTAGGCACGGTTTAGAATTTCAAGCCAACGTAGGCTTGAAAAGTTGCCAAGTTTCAAAGAAATTCGGGGTTTAGAACGGTTTTGCCTAATTCATCCCGGGAACCCCTTTTTAGGATCGATTCAACTTTCAGATTTTGGAAAAGGCTGTAGATCCGAGGACAGGAAGCTGCTGCTTCTAGCACGACGTTAAACGTCTATGCTGAGGTGCTGATCGATGAACAACCAACGATCTGAGAGGCAAAGGCCATCACTTCGAAACCTGCCATCTTGTTGGCGCACCTAAACGATGGCCTTCGCGATATCAAGACCAAGACATTGCGGCCTGACTTCGGGTGCTCTCCTGTTGCTGCTGACTATCGTCGCGGTGTCTGGCTCGACTCGATCGACTCTGCCGGTGCTCAAACCTGCGACGTGTGACGCATTCCGCTACGCCAGTCTATCGGATGATGGCGCCAAGACCAGCACCAACAGCACTGCAATCAGCTCTGACGCCCGTCGTGATTCTGCCGCCAGCGATGTCGTTGAAGACGTTCCGTTGTCGACTCCGGCGACTGAAGACCGCAAAGTACTGGACGACTCCGTTGCTGGACAACTGGGTGTTGTGAAGCCTGTGGCTGACTGTGAAGCGCTGCTTGGTGTCGACCTGTCGAGTATTACGGAGGAGGGCCATGCCGCCGTCACGTCTGCAACTGAGACGATCCATGAGGGCACTTTATACTGCTCGGTGGAAGGAACGCTGCCGGCCTCCACGCAGTGGCAGGTTCTTCTACCAGTTTGTACCTGGACGCAGAGGTACATGCAAATCGGGTGCGGCGGCCTCACGTCCTCCATCTGAACATCCATTGAAGTATGAGTAGCTCGGCTTCTGTCCATAGTACGCTTGAATCAAAGTCTTGCTCACCAGCGCTGTCAAGTGGTGTGCGTTGTACGCGAGCGACTTTCGCAAACACTTTGCCGTCCATGGCTCTGCGCATGTCTGTAGCAGCCAGCACGAACTCGCCCCCGCTGACTTGTTGTGACCCGAAAGCAGCGTTCACTTGCATCCGAATGTTGCCGCAGAGATCATTGCGGAGGCGCCGGCCATGCTATTTCAGTGTTAGAACAGTCTGTCCCACGGGGATTGCTAGCGATGAGAAACTTTGACGGCCCAATGCCGGAGTTGCCGCTCCATGAGGCGTGGTCCACCGCCAGTTCCAGCAGAGCATAGTCCTCCCGGTCGTGGGCCTCCCAGTCGTGGGCCCCCAGGACATGATCCTCCCGGTTGTGGGCCACCAGGATGTTGTCCTCTTGGGCACGGTCCGCCAGGCGGAAATCTTCCAACTATCGTGACGGCTTCCAAGCTTCCATTGCTGCACGACGCTGTAGTACGAGCCTGCGATGCGCAAGATGGCTTGGTTGACGGACTGCTTTCTGAACCACGACTTTGTCAGTTTGATCCGCATGAACTTTTGTGCGCTTCAGCGACTGTGGGCGCTGCAACGGTTAGTACCGAGCGGCAGCTCAATGAAGATCAGCAGTGTCTGACGGAAGCAGAGGTAGAAGTCATTCGCAAGTTCTACATGGGCCCAGTTGACCCTGTCACAGGGAGCCATTTGACTGTTGGGCAAGCTCAGTAATTGCTATTCGTCGACTTACTGCATCGCCGTCGCTACGCATAGCATTCTGAGTCAAGGTGAAGTCCGTATGTGGCTCCGTGTTTCGGGCGCGGATAGTATGCACTTGACCTCGACGTGCTGACTACGGCGGGATCGACGACCTGGAGCGAGCCCACCTCCGCCCACGGTCACCACCGCGGGCAGAGCTCGTTGTCGCGTGGGCCGTCGACTTGTTCCGTTTGGATTTCTGGATAACCGATGTAAACCAATGTTAACCAATACTGCGAGCTCTCTATGCGCGGAGATGAACATCGTGGAACTCTATCGCGCGGGCATGGACTCCGGTATAGCGCTCATTTCGCCATGTCTCCTTGCTTCAGACAGCATTGAGCACCAGAGCACAACGACCAAGACGAGTCGGAGGGCCTGACGGACAGGCGAAAGGCACGTGGGAGCGCATTTAAACAATGGCAAGGGGTCTCACGGGCAAGTCGCCGAGTGGCTTGGGCGACCTATTGTCCACTCAGAAGCGCATAGTACAAATCATGGCAGGTTCGGCCAAGTCGATCCTGCCGCGTGGATCTGCGTCTTCAGGGACGCCGTCAAGTGATACAACTACTCTTTCGGACAGAAGACGTGGAGCATGGAGACCGAGCGGATGCTATAGGCGGTGGTGGGATACTTGTTCCCTTGCCGAGAGGCTGGAGAGCTTTACAGTGTCGGCACACCATGGGCTATGCTGAGCAGTCACAGTGAGCCTTCCATGGCTGTTGCTTTCTCATGGATGAACGACACGGCTGCTTTGGAGTCCTTGTATAAGCGACTGATGCTGCGCCTTCCATGGATGGAGAGAGAGACGCGTTGGGTCGAACGGTGAGATCGCTTTGCAGCGAACGGTGGCGAACGTTGGTGACTTGAACAACGACGACGACGACGAAGAAGAAGAAGTGGTTTGGTGGTGGTTTGGCCGGCGGCATTTGGCAATTGACGGCGAAGATGACAAAGAGGAAAGACCCTGCATCCGGAAGAGGCTCAAGACCTGCTCACTCTGCTACGCAAGCACCAGCGCATGAAAAAGAAATGCGGAAGCATGGTCCCCGACTTCAAGACTGTGATCGCTATATCCCATCGAAGCGACAAGTTGCTACGACGCGTGTGGGCTACCTGTGCAGACGGCTCTTTGCTGCCTCCACCCAAAAAACCGGGACTCCCACAACGACCGGAGAACACGCCCGAGGCGCTGGCGGGAAAGCTCCTGTGGATGACACCTGCACAGCAGTAAAGCACCGCATACGTAATGGTAGTTGCGGGCATGACGGAATCAACATTGAGACGGCTCAAGCCAAAAGCTATGGAGCTACTGGAGCAGATCCCTAGAACCATGTTTCTCAAGGCTGATCGTGCTCAGCAAACTCGATTGTTGGACCACATCCATGCGGCAAAGCCAGGAGAATCGATTTGCATTGCTGAATACGCCTTCACCTTGAAGGAATTCAGCGACGCATTGGTCGAGCGTAAACAAGCTGGTGTCAAAGTGTACGTTCTAGCGGACCTCACGTGGTCAAAGTTATGCCGGAATGCGCTCGACGTGATCAGTGATCTCCAAGCTGCTGGAATTGACGTCAAGCACTTGGGATCATTTCAAACTCGTCATCGTCGGGATCGCGTATGCAGCAGGGGGTAGCGCGAACCTCTCCCTTGCTGCCTTCACCAAAAACGCAGACTATGTGACGGAGGTAGAGGGATGCAGCACAGGTGTTGCATCGGCGAGAGAGCTGTTTTACCAGCAGTACAACAGCAAGAAGGCGACACTGGCCAAAGAAAGCGAAGTTACAACCGCTCTTGCGAATCTTGCTGCGAAGAAAGGTGATACTCCGTTTGCTAGCAACTGAAGAAGCCGTGATGACTGTGTTCTTAGTATACAATGCAAGCAACTGATCATCGCTGCTGTTTGTACTCCACGTCACACATTGCAGTTCAAATGTGAACAATGCAAAATTGGTTTTAACTGGTCTATCTGTGCAATATGGACGATATAGTGTCATCTAGGACGCCAAGACGATCTCCGCCATGTCCGTGAGGCTTTTCGCGATGCCTTGTGCGCCACTGACGAGGCAGTTGAGTAGTAGCAACTCTTCCATCGACACTTTCTCGTATCGCTTGTCCTCCAGCAGCCACTCCACATATGCAGTCTTCATCTGCGCGGCGATGTCGCTCGTGGAGAAATCTTCAACGTTCAGGACGTCGAACTCGCGACACATCACCAACGACGCCGCAGATGAAGGTTTCCGTCCTGATGAAGCTTGTGACGATCTCCGGTAGCTATCGCTGGGAAGTGCTGCTGCACGAGACGTGCTCTCTTTCAAGCCGTCAGTGTTGGAGACGTCTGAAGCGATGGAGAGTTTTTGATGATCGTTCGCTCCGTTCGCACCAAAACTGGGATGCACGACACCGCCGGTCTCGCCTTCACCGTCGCCCTCGATGTGCTGGGATTGATCGTCGTGGTTGCTCTGTTCATTCGCCCCGCCCTCTGAAATACACGGCAGCATTTCTCGTTTTGCTGCTACCACGCTGGAGCTTTCGGCTTTCTCCGGGTGTACACCTCAACCTCAAGCTTAAGGTCGTTCTCTAGTGCCTCCACAAACTCCTCGAAGGAGACCAGCCCACTATGATCCTTGTCCACGATACGCATGAACTCGTCCACGTACTTTTGGATCTCGCCTTCTTTGACAGCGCCAGATTGAATGAAAATGGTCTCCAGCGTGTCAGCCACCTCTTCTGCGTCAATCTCGCCACTGCAGTCCTTATCTGCAAGCCGGAATGCCTCTTTCATCTGCATGAAGATGGCTGTTTGGTCGGGGTCGGAGTACAAGAAGGTGTCGCCGAACAGCACCAGCAAAGTCTTGAACGAGTCTGTCACGGACGACTGGAACTGTTCAGATGCTTCTTGCCACTTGTGGTGTGTGTTGAAGCCTTCTTTGTTGTCAGAAACGCTGTCTCGGATATCAACACCGTTGCGCTGCATGTGGTTTTGGTCAGCTCGGTAGGTGAACCAGCGCACAAGCTTGAAGAGCAGCATGTTGTTGTTGAGCAAGCGACGTGAGCTTTCTAGCACTCTTTCGTACTTCTGAATCGAGAACACCGGTCTTCACAGCGCCGGCTCGGCTTGAGCTTCTACGAGCAAAGCTGCCTGCTGCAAGTATTTCGCTGGAATCTTCACTTGCAAAATCTCTCGTAATGCCTCCATGGTGTCTGCGTCCATTGTGGTCGAGCTCGTCAAGTGGTGGCCAAACAACGCCTCGAAAGCCTCCAGTGCTGATCGGTGAGCCAGGAGTAGGCAAAACGGCCATCGTCGAAGGCTTGGCGCATCGTATCGTGGTCGGAGATGTACCAGAATCGCTCAACTGCAAGCTCATCAGTCTGGATATGGGTGCATTGATTGCTGGCGCAAAGTACCGCGGTGAGTTTGAAGAGAGGCTGAAGGCAGTGCTGAAGGAAGTGAAGGGCAGTGACGGCAACATCATCTTGTTCATCGATGAAATGCACCTGATCCTCGGAGCAGGACAAACATCGGGAGCGATGGATGCGGCCAATCTGCTGAAGCCCATGCTCGCACGTGGTGAGTTGCGTTGCATTGGCGCTACTACCGGTAGTAATTGCGAGAGCAGCCGTTGCTTTGCAGGATCAGCCATATTGATCCAGTGCGATACTATCTCCGATAGCACATTACAGTACGTCATTTTTTGGGCGTCATGGCGTCAATGATATGATTCGGGAGTATGATGACGGTATTCTCCGACTACCATCATCATCGATGGCGTAGCCGAAGAGGCACCTCCTCGACATTCATTACGGTATCTGCCTCTCTCCTCTCACTTCTCGCCAAATGAAGTATATGACAGCTTTTGCTATGCCGTTGCCCTCTCCGCAACCGAAGCCGCAACTATCGGCCACGACCAGGTTCAGCCGTTTCCGCAGCCAGAACCTGTCACCGTCTCGGAGAAGGCGGCGGTCAAGTTCAAGCCATCGCTCCGAATCGACACCGGATGTTACCCTTATCCTGCTGTCAATGCTGCAGGCGACGTTAGTGGAGGCCTCAAAGGGAGTGGTGAGATGGGCGGTAAATGCAAAGGGTCGAGTCTGGGCTCCCAGGTGTACGGTCGAGCGGCCTGGCACAACGATCTGTGGGCCATTATGTACTCATGGTATTTCCCTAAAGACAAACCATATTCTCTATTCAGGAAGGGGCAACGCCACGACTGGGAGGACGTCGTCGTGTGGCTGGACAACCCCGCTGCTGAAAGGCCAACTATGATCGGCGTGTCTCCGTCGACCTACGTCACGTCATACGCCAAGTACACTCCTCCTCCAGCTGACGGACTCGACGGCACGAGTTGTATGATCAACTATCTCGCCGACCCCTACAACCGTAACTTCCACACCGTGGATACGACGTGGAAGACCGGTGGCGGGTTCCAGGACCTCATCATGTGGGAGCAACTCACGGACGCAGCGCGTGGCGCGCTGAGCGACACCGACTTTGGTGAAACCGCGAAGGTGCCATTCATCGACGCGAACTTCAAGGCAAACCTCGACAAGGCTTGGCCCTACTAGTTGAAGGCAATCCTGCATCTGCAGTGATCGCCACGTGAGCACCTAGTTGTGATCTGCTCACAGACATTACGTGCTGTAGTGCTTCATGCACACGATGACGGCCATGTAGCAGTCGAGATTTTCATAACTACAAAAAAATTGATTCGCTTTTGATTTCTACCATCTCAGGCGCAAATGTTCAATTGAAATACTCCCGCCGCAGGCACATGGTGACAGCAGGCATGGTACGACTGGCATGTCGATGCAACCAATGTTTTACGCAGAGGGTGGCGGTGGCGCGGCAAATGGTGAAATATGATTGCTTTCTGTTTTTTTTTTGCTACAGCCTATTCCTACTGTATTTGGTGCAGTAGCCATGAACGATGGCTTTCGCTGCCTGGCAATGTGTCCACTCAAGACCAACCGATAGAGGCGTTTTATCAGTGCAGGCTGAGGGCTGTCACCATTTGTCAAAGTTGATCTGTGTGGCAAGGCTTTGTAATAAGCAGGACGAACGGGCGTTATTAATAATAATGTCAAAGCACACTGGAAATTAGACGCCAGGACAACAAACTCTGCCCCTCCCCCTTCAGGAACCTGGTTGGCGTATCGTACACGTCGCGTCCTTTGTGATTTAGTGTTGCCGACCTTAGCCCACACAGAAACTAAAATAGTGGCTAAAGCTAAATGGTGGGCTTCTTTTTCATCGTCATATGTCAATCGATCGTGCTATGATATTTCGTGTCATAGCACGATCGATAACTTGACCTTCAAAGACAAAGCAAATCAATGGTGAATTCAACAGGGTAGCATTACGCACCCAGGTGCAGCATCCATCGACCGAGAGCTATATACTGAAGAGCACTGCTAATCTCTCAAGTGGGCAGTTCTCGCTGACAAAAACAGCAACTGACTTGCACAGTAGGGCGCGCTCTTCAAAAGAAGCAGTGTTTACGTCAGTCTACGGACTGCCCGTATACATACAAACCAAAGGGAAATTCTACCCGTCCAGCACTTCGGCCCTAGTTAGGTCCCCCACAACTGCCGTATTGGCTCCTTAGCCATCGATACGGTGTGTCTGCACTCTAAGCGCTCAGTCTCCATTGCTGTTTCCAGTACTCAATTGAGTGATCTGAATACAGATGCGACTTAGCTGCGTCTTACTGGCGACCGCAGTCACACTCCTTACGAATACCGACGCAGTCTCAGCGGCCAAGCACATCGAGCATCCCAAGATCTCTCCCTGATTGCAACGGATGCTCCACTCGAATCGACTACTAAGCACAACATCAAGCGCAACTTGAGGACCGCGAAGCCAGGCGATGAAGTCAGCACCGGCACTTCGATCACGGATGAAGAGAGAATGTTCATCTACGGTGTTTTTGGAAAGATCATCGCCGCTGGTGAAAAGCCCATGGCCGCCACGCGCGCTATGAAGAAGCCACAGGAGTACCAGCAATGGATTGCTGCCGGGCTGAGCCCGTCCGCTGTCCGAGTTGATGTCATGAAGATCCCGCCTTGGATCAAGAACCGCGCGTTGGCACTTTGAAACCACCCGCTCTTTCCCCAATACGCCAAGTTCATGGTCAAACTCGAAGAACTGCAGAAGGTCAAGACAATCGCAAACGCCGCGGCCTGAGGTCAGGACCAACGAGAAATCTCCAGCATGTGATCGCTTGTACTCGAGTAGGAAAAGTGACAGACATTTCGTTGTACCAAAAGCTAGCGGTTCGTTTCATCCGGAAAGCAGAGTTTTGTACCTTCGCGCAAAACCATGGTCAAAGGAATCGATAAATCGTCGTGCTTGGTGCGTAAAAATCGTTGACGTGGTTTTAGGTAATCAAGTCCGCATTGCTCTTGCGAGTGTGCCTCAGCCTTGCTGGTGTTTATCAAGAGCCCCCGAAGTCGCAATTTGCACATTTAGTGTCGCATCAAGCTTGCCATTGCTGACTTCCACACAATAAGTCGATAAGTATGACAAATGTAATGAGGCTAACTCGAAGACAATTTAACTTGAAAAAGTTGCACGAAACATCCCTATTTGCATTGATAATCACGGAGCGTTACATTACCTAGTGTTACCTAGTGTTTGATAAGGAAGCAGTCTTCACAGCAAGTCATGTTGATCATACAGAGGTGAGGTCAATCGACCTATAATCGCAACGAGTCTCCATGCGATCATTCGAAGTTTGTCATCGCCGTATCGTGCTTGTAAGCAGAATAATGACCTGCAGACAGCGATTCCGGAGGATTACATGCCATACTAGACGTAATTCAAAGCTCGACACCGTCAACAATCAGTGCCACGTGACTCACGTCAGTCAACTGTGCCCGCCGATACAGGTAGCTCTGTTCGTCTGTGTTGGACGGTGGTTCATTATCAGGTTGGAAATGAAGACAAAGTAATACTATGCAGCATCAGCGAAAACCGGCGATAATGGCGGTAATGAGAGAAACCACTTCGCTATTAACTTCAACACCCGCGGGGTGGAGCAACGTGCAATGATACCTTTCAGGTTGTGCGTCTCCACAGTTCATTACCGGTACAGACAGGAATTCATGAACTGCAAGGCATGCTGGTCGGAAACAGTGTTTACGTCTGTACTTATTCGTTCGTAAACATGCAGGTGGCACATCATTAGCGCACGAGAGCCTGAGTCAGGCTGCCTTACTTTAATACTGTACGATATTCTCAGTGGCGCTTGGGCGTTCAGTTCCAGGTCTCGTGGCATGCGATTTTCCTGCTTCTTACTGGCGACTGTAGTCTCTCTCCTTGCGGGCACCGATGTCGTTTCTGCAGCCACGGACATCGATCACACGAAGATTTCCTCCAAGGCTGCAGTTGGAGCCCCACTTGAGTCAACCACGGAGTTCTTGGACCACAGTGCCAAACGTCACTTGAGGGCCGCTAAGTCTGACGACGACGGCGTTGACGCCTCGACAACGGATGAAGAGCGATTGCTTATCAATTATGTGGCCGAAAAACTCCTTGCTGCTGGTGAACAAGTCGCGCGCGCTGTCAAGCCACAGAAGTACCAGAAATGGATTGCTGCCGGGCTGAGTCCGTCCGCTGTCCGAGTTGATGTAATGAAGATCCCGCCCTGGACCAAGAATCGCGCAGTGGTACTTGCGGAACATCCAGATTTTGTTCAGTACGCCAAATTCATGGTCAAGCACGAAAAATTGGAGAGGGCAAAGGCAATCGCGAATGCCGCGACCTGAGGTCTTGTCATGACCCACGTCTGGGTTTCAAGAGTTCTTTTGTTGGGGTGGAGTAAGAGAAACTTTGAACAGTCTTCCACTCCCCATCAAGAGTTACTTAAGTCAACTAACTCTTAATACAATACGCACCAATATAATACCGGCTGCCTACAGTAAGCAACGAAAGACGTTGATTGATATTTGCTGGAGCATGATCCAGCTATACGCTCCGTCCGCGTACGGTATCAGCTGAATTCATGGTGACTCAAGTACGGTGTACTTCGGTGTATTGGTGATGGAGGACTACGCTGAATTCCACCAGCATTGTCTACCACTTCTTGCTTATCGTGCAAAGAGCGTAACAAGTTCCATGATGAACGACTGCAATCATGTTGTGCCTGGAGCTTTTGATGCAGTAGAGATCCAGAATAGAGTTGGCGTTCTCTTGCTTAGTACGTAGATACTACTAGTATATGTTTAATAGTAAGGCCCACTCGGTTTATGCATTGGATCGGGAATATGGTAGCCGTGGTCGAGTACACATCCTCTTTCTCAATTTTAGCGAGTCGCTACGCTACGTTGACGAGTTCACAGATCTGACATGGTAACGATGAGTATTATTAATCCGCTACTATGCTGTTGGGTAGCGAACGCTGTCACAAACTCGAGAGAGGTTCGGATTTGGGTTTATGCGAGCTGTACATACCACCACAGCTTACAAAAGTTGCCACAACCTACCACAAACTGGCACAAACGGAAGCAAACTTGCACAGACTGTCCGCGCAGCCCCAACTGCTTACCAGCGATCGTCAGTAAGAAATCATAGTCGTCCAGGCGCAATTACGGGTAGGCAGGTAGGCGGATCGATGTCGTGCTTCAATGATCCCACTTTCCATCGTGCATTCTAGCGCGATGTTCGCGCCGCAAACTACGCTAAACCTTTCACCCATCGCAACGTTTACAGTCTTATGCAATTAAGAAGTCTGGTGAGCCACGTATAGGTGGACTGGTGGTCATAATGACCTTAACCCGATCCTGTTGGTGCCACCAAGTGGAAACAAGGTCGCGAAACTTACGTCTCCACGAGCGATGACGCTTTCCAACTCTATTAGTTGACCAAGCCCACTTCAATTGTTGGCGGTCTGGGTAAATACTGACGATGTCAATGTACGCCCGTTCGCGGTCGAGACCATTGCTGAGGTAGATACGAAGAGGTGCCTGCAGCTCCTCCAGTTCAAACACTCCTTCATACCTGGTGCACGGTGCTGGTGTACACCAGCACCTACACCGTGTAGATGACCTTATCTCTCTCCGTTCACGTTCAAAACGTTGGCCTGAATCTTTTTTGGTCCAGTCTTGATTTGTCCTGATTTCAAACCATTGAATCAATGAATGAATGATGTCCAGACTCGGAACCTGGAACTGAATAAGCGAGGCTACGTAAAACAAATTACTTTACTAGTTTTGATGTTTGTATGCCACATATACGGTACCATTGATTTGCAAAAACCATCTGCTCGGAACAGTCTACTCCAACTGAGTCTGGTCGTGCCCCTCATACTATTGCCATGAATGGCAAATGCGCAGTGAATGCCAATGGACTACCGTAGATATGACGTAGTTCAGGATGTGAGCTTTTGCGATAGTAGTGGACGTGGGCAGCAAACAGTTTGATGCTGGAGAGATAATCTCGAATCATGGTTTGCTGTCGACACAGACCTGTTGCTGTGCGCACGGCACAGGCGTTGACTATTCATGGGGTCGGCAGTGACCCATTTCCACAGTAAACTGCTCGACAGTTTACCATCTACAGCAAGTTTTGCTGTAGGTGGCAAATCTTAAACATCAGCGAACCTCGTTCTGCACGTCCAGCTGCACGTAGGTTGTCCATCATATGTACTCTCCCTCCTGAAGGAATTGGCCGTTCAGTCCTCGTTTCACCGCCAACCTGGCGACATTAATCAGAGTGGTCCAAAGAGTACATCATGCGAGTGAGCTATGTCTTACTGATGGCTGCAGTCGCCCTCTTTGTAAGCAACGACGTGGTCTTAGCAGCCAAGGACTTCGAGCATACCAAGATCTTCTCGAGACTGCGGCTGAACCTCCGCTCGAGTCGACCGCTGAGCTCGTCGACCACAGTGTCAAACGTCACTTGAGAGTCACAGGCACTGATGACGAAGACTCCTCGATGACGGATGAAGAGCGATTGCTTATCAACTATGTGGCCGAAAAAATCCTTGCTGCTGGTGAACAAGTCGCGCGCGTTGTCAAGCCACAGAAGTACCAGCAATGGATTGCTGCCGGGCTGAGTCCGTCCGCTGTCCGAGTTGATGTAATGAAGATCCCGCCCTGGACCAAGAATCGCGCAGTGGTACTTGCGGAACATCCAGATTTTGTTCAGTACGCCAAATTCATGGTCAAGCACGAAAAATTGGAGAGGGCAAAGGCAATCGCGAATGCCGCGACCTGAAATCACGTGTCACGGCCTCTGCGTGCTTATGTTGGGGTCTAGTGATGCGAATGTCGGAACTCAGAGCAGGAGATGGACTCCCAGAAGAAAGTGGGAACTGGCAGATATTTCATTCGAATACTAATATAATATAGTGCCTCGTTATTCCGTGTTTAAGAGATTGGACTGTACACCCGCAAGTTACCACGGTGGTGTCTTTGCAGTTTACCGACAAGAGTTCTAACGTTTGTCGACTTCCGGGACTGTCTGTAAGGCGTCTCGCACACCACTGCTGTTGGGGGTTAAGCGATCCATCTTTCCAGCCTTAGCGATCATATGTTGTAACTGAGCGAGTGCCGTATCACTGAAATATGATTACGCAGCGATATGGCACAGAACTAAGGTAGAATTTGACGCCTGTACGTTGAGATTGCGGAGCCAAATTGATTTCTTTCATACTGCACCAGTATCCTGGTACTGCAACGGGTCGGACAGCCCAATAAAAGGGATTAATTCGGATTAGGTGGTCCACAAAAATAGTAGGTACGGTGCCAATACAAATATCAAATGAGACGGTCTTATATCATTTTTGGGCTCACTATATTTTGGAGTAGCAATAGTAAAACCTCTGTAGAAATTAACATGCAGAAGTGTTTAAAATTCCATCATCACTAGCTTCCATCTAGAGACTTCGAAGGTAAGCCTTCTGTAGTGTGTATATTACAGCCTTGAAAAGGTTCACCTTCGCTATAACTAATGCGCTATTTGTCTTGCCAGCTGACATACCGCATCACTGACATGTCGAAGTTTGAGCACATAAACATGTAAAGCACCTCAAGCATTGCTATTGTTAAAACTAAAAACCAAAATGCTGAAAACAGCAAAGAGATGCTAGAGAACCATGTGCTTTCTCTTACGTCGATCACCTGCAGGAGATTTCTCCTAGACCTCACTTACCACAATCTTCTCAGTCGACAAACGAGCTTTCTTTCTGAGCTGGTTAATCGCTGACGGATACCAATTGATAAAGATGCCGTCCACAATTCGAATGTGGTCTTGGCAGCGAGCTGCCGATGAGAACATCATGCCACATTTGTAGTTATAGCACTCGCACTAGGCACGCTCTTCCACCGAAGTTTCTCTAAGGACAACACGGACAATGTCAATAGCATTCTTCTTGCGGATTTTGCGACTGACATTTTCCGGCTTTCAAAAGCAGTGTAGACGCATATGCTTTGCGCTGTAGCCGCACCGCTGTAAATAAAATCTTTGAAAAAGCAGGACGTCGTCTTTGTCAAATGTAATTTCTTCCTTGTCTTCCTCCAAAGCAACCTGCCGGTTTCCACCCATAGCCACGAATGACACCACCATCTTGGAATCCAATCATGAGAGAAGCAGGGAGACGCGAGTAGTCGTAAAGATCATTCTTTGGGGGAATTGGCAGTAAATCGCGACGAACTAATTGGTCATTTTTTCCCGATAGTGATTACAGCGGGGCTGTGTAGCAAGTGCTTGGCACAGAGGAAGAGGGGCGACTCTTTGAGTCTTACACCTCCGTCTGTCAATCGGAGTTCCGACGACTGCACGTTATTATACAAGAACCAGGTATAGCAAAACTTCACAGCCCAAAACTGACTCTTTGGACTCAGCTTAGTTTAATTAAAAGTAAATAACAACTTCTTAATTAACTAGCAACATGTGAACTGAATTGAATGTTTTTTTATCTGTCTAAATCTCTTTTCCTGAATGTATAGAACTACCTATTGCATACTTAGTTCTAGTCATGCACAAATGAATGGCGCTGCGCCCATGTACTGATATCAGTAATGATTTAAGATAACCATAGGGTACCATGTACCAAAGCCGGACCGTGTTGTCCAAGGTGCGGACCACCTAAATGGGGACCTTCGTGTAACCCCGTTACAGTGATCTTATAAAGGTCCAATCATTCGGCACTAATTCGGGAAGAAGGACCAACATCTTTCAGAAATCTCATCAAACAAAGCTGTGTTTCCTCTCTCGGAACCTTCGCTGTCTGGCGCTGTGTGTCCATACCGCCGTCGTGACCAATCAAACAGTCCCACTTACTCGTCTTCTTTGCATCATTTGCAATGACAAGCAAATCATCACACAGTTCCGGAGACGCGTAGCCATAGAGTCAAACATATCCCTTGGAATTTAGCCGATGCTGCTGGGGCTTGATAGGTGGGAGGGTCCTCAGCGGCGATTTTGATTCCGAGCCTACCTCAAACACTGAGTCCGAGGCTTCTTCAGCCCATGCTCCGCGACCTCCTCAATTGATGGATGTGCCCTCCACGTCAAAATTGAAAGTGAGCCCAACGATGAAAGGCCTCTCGCAGCAACGTCGTCGCAACATCTTTCTCGAGAATGTACGGCAACCGTTTTCTAGAAAAAGTATCTGTTGCGTATTTGCCAAGCCACTACAATCACTTGTGTCAATTCTTCGATGGGAAGTCCACTGCAAGGCCTCCTGCTGAGCGGGAGTGACTATCAACTCGGTGACCGAGATCGTTAAGAGGCTCACAGCGTAGGGTGTAATTGTTGGACGTTGGTATGCAGGATTGTGTCCTCGGGAGAAAGCAGTAAGATATGTGAACACTTGAATGTAAATTATGAAGTGATCCATGAACTAAACTACTGCTGTCTGGTGGTGGTTAGCTGTCACCAAGGCTCTCGAAAGCAAGGTGGGATGTAGCAGGAGGTGGGGTTTATAACCCCAGTCGATCGTTGCTCCCAACACTCCTCCTCGAGTCGTGCTGGGGTGATGAAAGAGATTGTTATCCTAAGGAATATCGTCTGGTTTGGAGTTGTTGCCCGAAGCGCAGTGAGTCAGTCGAAGCAAACGAATCATCCGCTGGTGAAGCTGACAACCCAGTGACTTGGTTAATTCGTCAGCTTTCATGTTGTCGGTGGGGCAATACTTTACTTAGACGTCACTATTCTTGATAGTGTCGCGGATGAGGTGAAACTTAATATTGATGTGTTTCATCCGGTCAGACGCGGCTTCGCTCTTTATGGTTTTGATTGCACTTTGATTGTCGACTTATAGGCGAATTGCTTGCTTTGGCGAAATGAGATTCAGTTCTTGAAGTAGTTTTCTAACCCATAGACAATCGTTTACCGCGGTGCTGCCAGCGATGTATTCGGCTTCGGCTGTCGAAAGTGCGACGGTCGGTTGCTTTTTGGCGTACCAAGACACTGGCATCCCATTCATCATAAGAGCCCACCTGATGTTGATTTGGCATCCTTCTTATCTCCAACCCAGTCCGCATCGCTGTATACTGTGGGTTGGATGACGACACCTTTGTTTCCAGATCGTTGATAGAGAATACCCATGTTGCGAGTCCCCTTCAAATAACGCAGTACTCGCTTTACTCCTTACCAATGCGCCAGCGTCGGACAACTCAGAAAACGGGCAAAGCAATTGACTGTTACTGTCATATCGGGACGAGTGTAGTTGCTTAGCCACAGAAGTGATCCAATCATATCTCTCATGAGTTGGGCATCAGTGAACGGGGTCGAATCAATGCTGTGGCAATCCTTCACGCTTTCCATTGGGGTGCGAGCAGGTCGGCAGCCCGTGAGGCCAGTCTTCTCAAGCAAAACATTGATGTACGTTTGTTGGTGGAGAAAAATACCGTTCTCATTTTGGTCGACGTGTAAGCCAAGGCACTTGGTGGCGGTACCAAGGTATTTGACATTAAACTTGTCTCGAAGTTTCTGCATGATGTCGTCGGTGTCGCTCGAAACTTCGCTGACGACTAGGATATCGTCTGTTAGAAACAGCTTCCACAGTGAGACGACCGTGCCACCGCGGCGTCAGTAGTAAAAGTGAACCCATCAAGAGTGATGGTCAGAAAGGCAACACACACCAATGCAGTGGTGCCTTCAGTCCAAGATTTCCCATCTTAACGTAACAAGTTGTCTGTGAGTGAATTCGTACGTCTTCTAACATCGTCAACATAGAGACCACGAACACTTAGCTTGCTTCTGCGACGACAAAAGTATAGGCAGGGTCTAACCGGCTCCGTATAATCCACATTCGCGCAGATATTCATCGATAAGTTCATTCCAAATCTTTCCACTCTGTTTAAGCCCGTATATTTTGTTTCTTCACTAGGAGGACCTGAGCTGTATTCCGGGGGTGCTGCTCTCATGCATGTAGGTCCACTGATTTGGCTGGTATCCTTCTCACGCAGATAAAGGACCACTTATCTTTCTCATCGTCGTCACGCATGGGGCGAGAACGAAGGTTGGAGCAGTTATCGTGGCGGACACTAGCTCGGGAATTGAAAGAATATACTAGTTCTCGCGTTACTATCTAGGATTCCGCAAGGATAATAGCTTCGTGCAATCTGCACGACGAATTCTAGTGAATGATATCATGTGCCGCTCACATTAGCTTTAATTATGCCTAACATTTCTGCATTTGCGGAATTCGCCGTTCGATTGCATACAAAAGGCTTAAAAACGCCATTGCCGTCCCTGCGGTTAGGGCGGCAATGGCGTTTTTAAGTATCCGACTTGGGCTCAGTATGTGGGGTCGTATTCTCCCGTTTACTTCAGCACATGGCGTTGCCGGCAATTTTGCCGGCAACGCTTCGGGCAACATAGGGCGCTCCCGCAACTTCAACGTGAATATCATGGTAATACAGCAACATAGGGCCCACTATTGTGACATTCGTTGCCGCCTTTTCAAAACTCCATACAAAAATGGCGGGAACGTTGGCTCGGATTCCAAACAGGGCCGGCAATGGCGTATTGTACGTACAATTTTAAGTTAAAATAGCATCTTTGGGTACAATTTGATCGACGAATTCCTAAAAAGTCATTATTCTATCACTTCAAGCAAACAGCACGACGGACTATGTAGCCTGCGCGCCGAAGGACTGGTGATCTTCTCGTGTGGGATCACTGACCTGGCGCGCTGTCAAAACTATCAGGAGTGTTCACGATGTTCACCGTTCAAGCATCACTGCATGAAAGACCTGACGATCGTCTCGTGTTCAAGATTTTTCTACCATCGCAGTATTAGAAGCCTGGTGGGCCTCTGCGTTTCCGATCCGGTGCTTCATCAACTGCGCGCATGCATATAGCGAATAGTAATGAGGGCCAGCATAACAAACCGTAGCAAGTCGCGTCTTCGTCAGTTCATTTTACCGCTCTGCGATCGCTGACGCATTCTATGAGTCGGGGAGCGTGAGACTGGTAGCTTGGACGCCGAATCTCCGTGTCGTCTTGATGAACACCGCTCACCAGATGCCTTCTCTACTGGACCATAGCTGGCAGTCTTTTGTAGCAACAATACGATGCAAAAGCAGCGCTGCCATTGTTGACCACCACGCACCCACCAGCAACGTAAAACTGGACGCCAACCACCGCCAGCTACTACCTCTCGACACAACACACACCTCAGCGAACGTTTGGTGACGGAGTTTCCACTGAGGGAGCTTCATTGCTAACATTCGAGTTGGTTTACGGTCGAGCTCAGTACGTGTTTGATCTTGTTCATTTGATGATGGTCGGCGCATCTGCAGAGACGGAGCCTAAGATCCTGGAGCTTTGCGGCCTTCATCACCTTGAGTGTCAAGCTGACACACAATTGAAAAGCCTATTAGCGAAAGGTGGCGAGAGTGTAAGTTTCGTCAGGTCTGTGCCAAGAAATCCAGGGCCTCTGGTCCAGGGTGTCGTGTGAGGACGTTGTACGCTTCATCGAAATGAAGCGTGTAACGTAAGTGCCTCGCCATACGGCAACAGCTTGTGCGTGTTGTAATGCAGCAGTTTAACCACACGCGGTAACTTCGCGACAATCGCACACGGAAACTTACGTTCGCAAGGGAATTCGTTTCTCTGTCGAAGCTTCCGCTATGCCGATAGTGCATCTACCGGTACTTGCCGGCGGTAGCTTTGCTGCAAGGCAAATCGGTGCAATTCGCTACCAAAGCTTCAAAGCCGGCAACTACGTGTAGGCACACCTGGTACCTGTACGTACTGGCAGCCCGGAAACCATTGTCACGCAGGGGATGTTTACCACTGCTTGGGATTTCACGTAAACTATGCCTGACCTCGTCGGCACTGCATTCCTAGGAATAGTCTTGCCAGCACTGGTTCTGCCGGATTGTTTTGTGCGGCGGAGCGATGTCAAGATCTCAGACTCGGCGTTTTATAGCTTGGAAAGCCGCAGTCGACACTAGGGCTTTTACGCAGTCCCCGTATCAAATCACTCGGTCGGATCTTTACCGGTGCAAAGTTTGAAGCTTGGGTTCGTCTTTGCATGCCCACGGGCTGCAATTCTCACGCTGCTGCTCCCGGTCCGGGCTCTGGGTGCTGTAAGAGCCGGCGAGACTCAAGTCGCGGGTTAAAAGCCATGCTATCCGATCGTCGCTCGTGCCGCGGTGTGCCTGACTTCCGACGATGGTCCTTTGCTGGCTGGGCACACTCACCGACAGCGCGTCCGGCAGCGACAAAGACGCTTGGTGTCGACTCATGCTGTCAAGGTCGCCGACAGCCTCACCCAACCTCAACCGGTGCCTGACAAGTGACGCCACTTTTCAAAAGCTCTGCCCGAGCATAGCTCTCGGGTTCTTGCTGGTCGAGCGCGTGTCCATTTCCAAAGATGCCCGCCAACAGTCAAGAAGACAACGCGGTTGCAACGCTCCCAACGCCGTGGGTCTCACAGGTTTTCCGGGTCTCGGAGTCTGGAGATATCGGCCGCAGCTCGCTCATTCGGGAGAAGGAGAAGGCACTGAGCATGAGCATTGGTGGCTCGGATGTCGATCCGCTGGGGATGTCCACGACGTCTCTGGGAATGTCCACCACGTCGTTCAATTTCGAGGACGAAGACAATTCCAACTCCTCAACGGTCCGTGACGGCAGCATCTGCGTGGACGCCGAGATCTCTGACGATGAAGGTGACGACCAACTGCTGCGCAGCATCGCCGAGGATATGATCGGCCGCAATGTGCCGTTCGAGTCGCCATTCGGTACCAAGGCGCAGTGCTATGCCGACTACACTGCTAGTGGCAAGTCGCTCGAGACCATTGAACAGTTCATGCGCACCAAGGTCATGCCTACCTACGGCAACACGCACACAACTACGTCGGTGACCGGGTTGCAGACGACGGCGTTCCGTGAAGAAGCTCGCCAGATTATTGCGCGTGCTGTGAATGCTCGACCATCGCAAGATGTGGTGCTGTTCGCCGGCCAAGGCTGCACCAGTGCTATCGACAAATTCATCACAGCTCTGGGCATCAATACTGCCAAGAGATTTCGTTTCACGTCCAAGCGCCCGGTGGTCTTCACAGGTCCTTCGCGCACCACTCCAACTTGTTGCCGTGGCGTGAAAGTCTTGCCGCTGACATCGTGGAGATTCCCGAAGCCAGCAGTGGTGGTCTGGACTTGAAGGAATTGGAGCGACAGCTCAAGAGCTACAGTAGCCGCAAAGTCAAGATCGGCAGCTTTACTGCGGCAGCGAACCTCACAGGATTGCTGGCAGACGTCGACAAGGTGTCTAGATTGCTGCACAGGTATGGCGCATTGGCCTGTTGGGACTACGCCACTTGTGCTCCATACGTCGACATTGACATGAACCCCAAAGACAAAATGGCTTATAAGGATGCAATCTTCTTCTCGGGGCACAAGTTCGTCGGTGGTCCAGGATCGCCTGGTGTGCTGGTGGTGAAGAAGAAGTTGCTAACCAATGAGGTGCCCACCATGCCTGGTGGCGGCACTGTGCTGTTCGTCACTGAGAAGGCCCACAGCTATCTGAAAGACCCCGTTGAGCGTGAAGAGGGCGGTACTCCAGATATCCTAGGTAGTATCCGCCTGGGTCTTGCGTTTTCGCTCAAGCAGCGTGTAGGGACCAAGAAGATCATGGCACAAGAGCATCGACGTGTGAAGCGTGTCCGCGAGTCTCTCGGTGAGAACAAGCATATCATATTGCTTGGTCGCCACAGCGATGACGTGGATCAATTGCCGATTTTCTCTATGCTGGTGCGCTATGGCGACCGCTTCCTGCACCACAACTTTATCTGCGCTTTGCTGAACGATCTCTTCGGGATTCAAATTCGCGGAGGTTGCCAATGTGCCGGTCCGTATGGAGCTCGTCTACTTGGGGTGAACAGAGAGGACACTATTGCTCTGGGCAACGCCGTCACGGAGAAGGATGAAGTGATCAAGCCTGGTGTTCTGCGCATGAGCTTCCCGTACTTCTCTGACGACGCCGAAATTGAGTATATCCTGGATGCAGTGCACTTTGTGGCGGACCACGGCTGGAAGTTCCTGCCGCAATACGACTTTGACATGCACACAGCAGTTTGGCGTCACACGTCGATCTCTGGATCAGATATCCCCGCTAAGAGCTGCCTGTCCGAGCTGCAGTTCTACAGCAATGACAGCAATAATTCATCGCAGGCTGTTGAGCCCATTCGAAGTATCGCTGCTCACCGACGAGAGAACTTGGAGCAGGCAGCTATACTAGCAGACAACTGCATCAAGGAGGCTGCTTTAAAGGATTCATTTCCGGAAGGTGAAAAGGTGATCAAGAGCCACGAGTATCTGCGCTGGTTCGTGTACCCTTACGAGGCTGTCGCAGACTACAAGAGGGACGGCGAGAAGATGCCTCTCACAACCAAGATCACTGGTCCGTGTCAACCTCAAGTCTATCTGACCGACGCGATTAACCACGTCTGGGACGGCACGCAATCGATGGCCAAGATGAAGAGGAGTAAAATGGGGCGACTCATGCTCCGCCACTACATGCCGAACGCTTGATCAAGAAGAGAGAATTGATCTCGACCGAAGAGTTCAAGAGAAATAGATGAGCTAGAATATCACGGCGACAGCACACACTTCCCTGTGTGGCGAGACGAAAGCGAGTCTCGCCTATTTTGCGAGGTGCCGCAGCACCTCATGATGTAGAGCGTATCATCGTCGTCGTAGTCAACAGAGTCACAATCTATGTAGTTGGCGTGTTGTAACCTTAAGACTTTGAGTACATGTCCAGTGATTGAAGCAGTTCACGTTGTTCATACGTGCTCATACACGTTGGCGCAGGCATGAAGTACGTTCACACCGAGATACTGTATCATGTCGTGCTCTGCTAGCGAACAATCGTCATGGTCCCAACGAGATCTGCTACCCGCTGACCATACCATTGATGTTCACCGGATCTTGGTCAACGTGACAAGGAATCCTTGGCAAGGACGAAGATTCAACAGTCGATAAGCATTTGGCCTCATTCCGCCCTATGTAGGAACGCGATCGACGTGCATACCGGAGACAATGGCTGTGTGCATTAAGTTGCCAACCCGACATGGAATTCTTTTGCGAAGTTGTTAAGCCCCACGAAGCGAATTAATTGAGGAATACACACAGTTCGGCGTTCGGTTGGAAGTTCCATGCCAATCTCCACGCTCCATCTCCTCCCAATCGCGAAAGAAGCTGACAGGATTAGTGAACATGCTGTTGTTATTTCCTACGAGTTATGTGGTCCAATGTCAAGTATTTTACACATCGATCCGTAAGAATACAGTGCATGGAAACCTCAAACTTTGTGAAGCGTCGATCAGTCGAAGGGGTCCGATACATTCATGGGTTGCCCTCGTTCAGTGTCGGCGATGTTGTCAACAGATGCCCCTCCAGACGCTCGCACAGTTGTGGCCGCATGCAACACCGATCATCGCGATCAGGCACCAAGTAGTATGTCGCGGTCCCACGTAGCTCACTGTCGATTCAGAACCTAGTGCATGCAACGCGAAACCACACGTCTACTTGCAGTGGCACTGAAGATCAACACCGACGGCAAAGCGATCCGGAGTAATGTTAACGTCTACAAAGCGTCAACACTACAAAATGCGCTGATGTGTACATTGTACGAGCCGGAGTCTAGAGTCGGTGTGGCTCGGTCAGTATATCGCGCGATATGACACGAGTTCACACGGCTCTGCGGCGTTAGTGTCCTCTGCCAAACTTTCGCGGCCGTGCGAGGGCACACGAGCGGATGGTCCACAGTGGAATGAACACGATCGTTGAGTGCATACAGAGGTCCTTGCGACCGGGACGCCCGCGTGCAGGTCTCGCGTAACTTGCTGTTTGATTTCGCCGTGATCATGCCGGGTGGCTACGAATGAATCAGCTCTGATAAGTGGCGAGGCCTCTACGTACAAGAGCTTTGACGAGAGATTCCCTGCGACGGGTCTTAGATGTACACCAACCAGCTTACGATTGCGTGCTGTTCTGTTGCCTCCTCGCAGCGGGAAGGATCTATGCTACCGTCAACCCCCTAGGCCCTAGGGATCAGTAGAATTTCCCGCCGTTGCAAGGTCCACCCGCACGCTACACTGCCAAACGTTCACCTGGTCTCAAACCTACCGCGGTACATCATGAACCATGGTAAGGACTCACTGAGGAGCTGTCCTCTTCATTCGCGCTTTACGGTCGGTCACCAATACTGTACATTCGAAATGGCAATGCACTATAGCACTTGCAGATGGCGTCGGTACCCATTTGCAAAGCTGGTATGGAGCCCATCTGCCAAGCCAGCCGGCCAATGTGTCAAGCAAGAAAGTCGTCATTGGTCACATTGATGAACCTCCGTCGCTCTGCACTCAATGTCAATCACACACCGGGACTCGGACGCAAATCATCGACGAGCTTTGACGCTTTTTATGCGCTTGGAGCGTCAAACGTGGCTCGATTGGCGCTGTCAAGCCTTTTCTGCTGTATGGTCGTCAACTGTGTTTTGGACAGGCAGGAACTCTGCGGCATGGCGTGCGTCGTGTTGGTTGAGTCCCTTGCGAGACCTCAACCGGCTGGGGCTGAATGCTGAGATTATCCAGCAGGGAGTGACAGCCGTGACTGGAGACCAAGTGGGGCGTATCACTTTTGCGCCCGCTGAGCGAGCTGCCATTTCTCGAAATCTCGCCAAGCGTAAAAGCTTTGGTTGATCCTTTCGTTGCACTGCCTCGTGTCGCTTCATCTTGAGCCTTTCACCATGTTGCGCTGCAGTATTGACGAGAGTTCGCTACCTCGTCGCAGTCTCTTAGCCAAATCAGCCAAAGATGAACTTGACGTATCCGAATTATCGTCGTCGTCGTCCCGATCGAACCCGTTGGCCAACACCACAACTTCTTCCATCGACATGGAGGCGGAACGCGTTGACAAGGCCAAGGCGGACGAAGAATCCGAATCGGTGACATCGTTCAGTTCCAACAGCGTGGTGAACGGCGGTGAAGTGCCGACCCCAATTTCGACGATGAATTGGCGCAGAGTCTCCGGAAGGAGAGCGACCGCCGCATGACCGTGGCCACCACCACATCTGCCGATGACGAAGATGAAGAACTTGAAGTATTGCCGGAAGTTGAGGAAGAAGAAGAGCCCTTTGAGCCCCTCGACGAACAACTGCTGCACGACATCGCCGACAACATGATCGGGCGCAACATGCCCTTCGAGTCACCGTTCGGAACCAAGGCGCAGTGCTACGCCGACTACACCGCGAGCGGCAAGGCCATCGAGAGCATCGAGCAGTTCATGCGCAACGAAGTCATGCCCACGTACGGCAACACCCACACCACGACCTCCGTGACTGGACTGCAGACGACCTCCTTCCGCGAGGAAGCTCGTCAGATTGTCGCCAAGGCGGTGAACGCGCGGATCAGCGGCAAAGGACCCCGTGACGTCGTAATCTTCTCGGGTCAGGGCTGCACCAGCGCCATCCACAAATTCATCACGGCGCTCGGCATCAACACCATGAGACGCCACCACCGCCCGAACAAGCGCCCGGTGATCTTCACGTGTCCGTTCTCACACCACTCGAACTTGTTGCCGTGGCGCGAGTGTCTCGCTGCGGACGTTGTCGAGATCCCGGAGTCCAAGACCGGAGGCCTGGACCTGGCAGAACTGGAGCGGCAGCTCAAGAGCTACGCGGGTCGCAAGCTCAAGATCGGCACCTTCGCCGCTGCCTCGAACCTCACGGGTATGCTGGCAGACGTCCAGAAGGTGTCCAAGCTGCTTCACAAGTACGGCGCTCTGTCATGCTGGGACTACGCCACGTGCGCTCCGTACGTCGCCATCAACATGAACCCCAAGGACGACATGGCGTACCAGGACGCGATATTCTTCTCCGGTCACAAGTTTGTCGGCGGACCCGGTTCTCCTGGCGTCTTGGTGGTCAAGAAGAACCTGATGAGAAACGATGTGCCTACGATGCCCGGTGGTGGCACCGTGCTGTTCGTCACCGAGAAGGCCCACAGTTACCTTGCTAACAACGTTGAGCGCGAGGAGGGCGGCACCCCAGACATCCTGGGCAGCATCCGTCTTGGCCTCGCTTTCGAACTCAAGCAACGGGTGGGTCCCAGGCACATCATGGACCTTGAACGGCAGCACGTGCAGCGCGTGTTTGAGTGCTTGGGTGACAACGACGACATCGTACTCCTCGGCCACGAAAACGTGGACCGCCTGCCAATCTTCTCGTTCTTGGTTCGGTTTGGCAGCCGATTCCTGCACCACAACTTCGTGTGTGCGCTTCTGAACGACCTGTTCGGTATCCAGGCGCGTGGCGGTTGCCAGTGTGCTGGTCCGTTCGGTGCTCGTCTACTGGGTCTCAGCCGTGAGCATATCGTGGCTCTGGGTTACGCTGTGGTGGCCAAGGACGAAGTGCTGAAGCCGGGTGTGTCTCGCATGAGCTTCCCGTACTTTGCGGATGAGGAAGAGGTGGAGTATGTCCTAGAAGCTGTGAATTTCGTGGCCACCCACGGCTGGAAGTTCCTGCCGCAGTATGAGTTCGACCCTCACAATGGAGCGTGGCGTCACGTGTCGCGCTCCAAAACGGTCTTCCCGGCCAAGAAGTTCCTTTCGAGCATGCAGTTGGACGACGCGGAGACTGTCCGTGCATCGGTGTGCGCTTCTCCTATTCGCAACATCTCCGCCCACCGTCGTGAGAACTTGGAGCAAGCTTTTGTGCTGGCAGACAACTGCATCAAGGAAGCCGCGATAGCTGAGACCATCCCTGAAGGTCAGAAACTGGTGCCAAGCCACGAGTGGCTGCGCTGGTTCGTGTATCCGCACGAGGCCGTCGCAGCCTACAAGGAGACTGGCGAGAAGCCGTCTCTTACAGTGACGATCGAGGGTCCGGTCCAGCCGCAGAACTACCTGGACGGATCAGTTCACCGTGTGTGGGACGGAGTGCCATCTCTGGGCAGCATGAGGCGAAGTATCATGGGACGGATTGTGATGAAGATGTTCATGCAGACGGAGCTCGACGCCATGAAGGACAAGAGGACGGACGATGAGAAGAGCGTGCTGAACGAGGAAGAAGCCCTGTGCGCTGTGTTTGGCAACTCGCAGAAATGTCAGTAGAGCGAGGCCCCAATACAAGTCCGTCCAACCAACACCAACTCAACCATCTGAGGACTGTTTTGTATTGTTCTACTTCGTAGTATAGCAGCGTATCACTAAAAAAATTAATGAAGCTCACTGGTATTAGAGTCATTTTCCTGTCAACAGGCAATCATCATCTTTCTGACAAGTAGCCGAAGCAGAAGCACGTGACTTGAATACGAAAGGGACGTTGCATAAAACACGGCGAGGGCTTTAATGGGAAGCATCAACACACGGTAACGCTTATGGCAGTCATATGGCTTGAATTCAATCTTTTGAGACGTAGGTAGATGGTTGAACTTCTACCGAAGACGGCGCCACCGATGCAATTGTACACATCAAACACATATACTGTAGCTAAACAAATGTTTCTTTTAATGCAATCTAAACATTCTTAAATTTGTCGTACGACTTGTAAAAACCCACGCGGCGTTATCCTCGGTCGACAAGCCCGCGCTCAAATGCATGCAATTCTCGCTGACTTGGGCCAACCGTTTTTGCCATATCTGTGGTCACAACCACACCAAGTTAAGCCTTAGTAAGGCCAAGCCTTTTCGAGGTTTGCTTTGAAGTTCGCGTCAATGAACGGCACCTTCGCAGCTTCACCAAAGTTGGTGTCGCTCAGCGCGATACGAGCTGCGTCTGTAAGCTGCTCCCACAGAACGAGGTCCTGGAACCCGCCACCGGTCATCCAAGTCGTATCCACGGTGTGGAAACCACGGTTATTAGCGTCTGCGAGGTAGTTGATCATACAGCTCGTGCCGTTGAGTCCGTCGGCCGGAGGAGGAGTGTGCTTGGCGTATGACGTAACGTAGGACGAAGGAGACACACCGATCATAGTTGGGTTTTCAGCAGCGGGGTTGTCCAGCCACACGACGACGCTCACCCAGTCGTGACGTTGCCCCTTCCTGAATAGAGAGTATGGTTTGTCTTTAGGGAAATACCACGAGTACATAATGGCCCACAGATCGTTGTGCCAGGCCGCTCGACCGTACACCTGGGAGCCCAGACTCGACCCTTTGCATTTGCCGCTCATCGTCCCACTTCCTTTGAGACCCCCACTAACGTCGCCTGCAGCATTGACAGCAGGATAAGGGTAACATCCGGTGTCGATTCGGAGCGATGGTTTGTACTTGACGGCCGCCTTCTCCAAGACGGTGACCGGGTCGGGCTGCGGAAACGGCTGAACCTGGTCGTGGCCGATGGTGGCAGCTCCTGCGACGGAGAGGACAGCAGCTACAGAGCAGAGCGTTGCACAGAGCTTCATTTGACAAGGGCTGGCTGGAGAGAGGCGGATACAGCAATGGGCGTCAATTCTGTGCTCTCCGCTTTATCGAGGTCGTGATGATGGTAGTCTCCCGATTATCGTCATCATAGTTTTCTGTTCAGATGTACTGTATGTGGAGGTGCCTTATAACAAGGAAACTACCTAGGTAGTCACGTACCCCGAATTGGTCACGCTTACTGTACAAACCTACGTCGAGATGCATAAACAATATCTTCGTGTTCAAGAAAACCCACCTAGCTGCGTTATGTATACGTCGGAAGACATCGAACGAGGTTGCGGACAGCCCAGTTCTCCCAGGCAGTAACTAAGGATATTCCTTGCATTCGTCTACGAGTTTGAATACAAAGTAGCCTCAACCCGACAACTTTCGTGCGAACGAACTCAGAACCGTGAAACCAGCACTATTTGCTTCGCACGACACCGAAAACTAGCAATAGCCACTACGGGTGCTCTTGATCAGCGGCAGTGAGGCTGCATGCAACTAATCATTATATAATGTTTTACAAAATCACCCTGTTTTCTGATTGAAAACAGACACATTTATTTATTTTTTAAAGTTACCTACTTTTGCGCCACTTTTGCGCCAATCACCTCCTGCCCACCAATTCCTCGACCATTTCATCAATCACCATGTCGCTGCAGGACGAAGCTGCGTCTTCTCGCTTCTTCTGCGAAGAGCTGGAGGAAGATCTCACCGAGCAATTGCAGGACCAATCGCAGGACGCTCAGGCTTCCGTCAGTGACCAATTGAGTGCCCAAGCGCAGGAATCCGTGGCGCTAATCTGCTCCAACGTCGTGGGGCAGCAAACTCTCTTCGACTCTCCCTTCGGAGCTCGCGCCTTGTGCTACGCAGACTTCACGGCCAGCTCCAAACCTCTGCGATGTGTTGAGGACTATCTGCTTCAAGAGGTGATGCCTCTCTATGGCAATACGCACACCACCACGTCCATCACAGGACTGCAGACCACCTGCTTCCGTCACGAAGCGAGACAAATCGTCGCCCAGGCGGTGAACGCCAAGATCACAGGACGAGGAGCGGAAGATTGCGTGCTTTTTACAGGTCAAGGGTCCACCAGTGCAGTGAACAAGTTGGTCTCCGCCTTGGGATTGCAACACTTCAGCAGCAGTGACAACAGCAGTCAGCGTCCTGTGGTGTTTGTCGGACCTTTTGAACATCATTCCAACCTGCTGCCTTGGCGGGAAACCGCGGCGGAAATTGTGTCCATTCCAGAGAATGAGCAGGGGCTGATGGACTTGAAGGCGTTGAAGACGCAGCTGGAAGTGTACGCGGCCCGTCCGTTGAAGATTGGCGCCTTCTCTGCAGCTTCCAATCTCACAGGTGTGCTGACGGATGTGGACGCAGTGTCGGCGCTGCTACATCAGCATGGCGCGCTGGCCTGCTGGGACTACGCCACCTGTGCGCCGTACGTCAACATCGATATGAACCCTGTCGTGGCTGACGAGAAACGCCGGCCGTTCGTCTACAAGGATGCGGTGTTCATGTCCGGACACAAATTTATTGGTGGTCCCGGATCACCTGGAGTGCTTGTCGTCAAGAAGCGCCTGCTCACGAACGCTGTGCCGACGGTCCCCGGAGGTGGTACCGTGTTCTTCGTCACTGAGAACGACCACCGCTACCTGTCGAACCGAGCAGAGCGTGAGGAAGGCGGCACCCCTGATATCCTTGGCAGCGTTCGTCTTGGCCTTGCGTTTGAGCTCAAGCAACGCGTTGGAGTGAAGAACATCATGACTCTGGAGAGGCGAAATGTACAGCGTGTGCGCGAGTCACTACGTCAGAACGAGCACATCGTGTTGCTGGGGCGTCAGAGCGAAGAAGTGGAGCAGATTCCAGTGTTTTCGTTCCTCGTGCGCTTTGGTGACCGTTTCCTTCACTACAACTTTGTGTGCGCGCTGCTGAACGACCTGTTCGGTATCCAGACTCGGGGCGGCTGCCAGTGTGCAGGTCCGTACGCTACTCGGCTGCTGGGACTTGCGCGACAAGACGTGCTCGCTCTTGAAAGTGCACTTATCGAAAAGAAGGAGATGCTGCGACCTGGTTTCACACGCATGAGCTTCCCGTACTTCATGAGCTCAGCTGAGCTTGAGTACATTCTGGCGGCTGTGCACTTTGTGGCGAACGACGGCTGGAAGTTCCTACCGCAGTACAAATTCAATCACAAGAGCGGTGTCTGGAAGCACTCGACTCGATTCACCAAGTTCCCAGATCGCAAGTGGCTCTCGCATTTTGCAACATCACTAGAGGAAAAGAGCCGATCTCAGAGTTTAAGTGGTGATGAAAAGATGCTGGCAGCGCATAGAGCAGAAAATTTGGCGGAGGCCCAACGCCTAGTCGCTCAAGTGAGTGGTAAGAATGCGTCTTCTCAAGTAGTGACTGCGTCTGCTTTGCAAATGCTAGAAGAAGCAGACGACGAGACTCTCCGTTGGTTTGTGTACCCGTCAGAAGCAGCTGAGGCCATTAAGAGAGGAGAGAAGCCCGCGCTAACGGAAAGTATCCGCGGCCCTTATCAGCCTGCGCGATACTTGACTGGAGAGCTTAGAGATCAGTGGATGGACGTGTCAGCAACCACCAATGGTTCTTCTGCCTGTGGGCTTGCTACGTGCTGCCCTGTTCCCGCAAACCCATCTGCCTCGAACAATTTCACCAACCACACGAAGACTTTTAGCAATGTTGCTGCCAGCGACCGTGAAACTGGGGGCAAGTACCCACTTCGCTCAACGTCAAATGGACTTGACGTTATTGACACCACCGCCGCTGTGAAGACTAACAGTGACTGCAGTACTGGTCGCTGTCCTGTACGCTCACCGCCATCATGCTCGCTTGGTGCGACAGCAACCACTGTGCAAGAAACAACAACGGCCATGACTCAAAAGACAGCAGCCACAAAGCTGTTTCCGACGCCACCGAAGAAACTCATGCGCTGGGTGGGGCAGGCGATGATGCAGTGGGACATGATCCAGGATGGAGACCGACTGCTGCTAGGTGTGTCTGGTGGCAAGGATTCATTGAGCTTGCTGCACGTGTTGCTGCGCTTCCAGAAGCGCGCTCCTGTGCGTTTTGAACTTGCTTGTGCAACGGTGGATCCTCAGACTGCGTCGTTTGACCCAAGCCCGCTGAAGGAGTACATGCGCGCTCTTGGTGTTCCGTACTTCTATCTGTCGGAGAACATCATCGAACGCGCCACGTGCGAAATGTCGGGCGATTCTCTGTGCAGCTATTGCTCGCGTATGAAGCGCGGCCTTTTGTATACTTGCTGTCGTAAGGAGGGCTACAACAAGCTGGTACTAGCGCAGCATCTCGATGACCTGGCGGAGAGTTTCTTCATGTCGGCAATGCACAACGGTCAGCTGCGAACGATGAAGGCCAAGTATTGGAACGACCAACGCGACGTCGAGGTGCTCCGCCCTCTGGCCTACGTGCGCGAGGTCGAGCTGAAGAAGTTTGCGTACGACTCGCGTCTGCCTGTGATCAATGAGAACTGCCCTGCCTGCTTCGAGGAGCCCAAGGAGCGTCATCGCGTCAAGAAGATGCTCGCCCAAGAAGAGAGTCTGTACCCGGACATGTACAACAGCATCCGTCGAGCGCTGCTGCCGCTGATGGATGATTCTAGCTATGCGCCCCTGGAGGCTGTGCGCACCCGAATCGAGCAAGCCAAGCAGCAGCGTCGGTGCGCTCCTTCCAACAAGAGCAAAGGACAGAACAAATCTGCGAAAGCTAACGGAACGGCGTCGTCAACGAGCAGTTCTACAGAGGAAGAGGAGAGCGTCGTTGCCAGTGAAGAGCTGGTGGCAACGTCATAATGCGTTGCAGCGTAGCCAACAGGTCACGATGGACTTTGTTTCAAAGTGTCAATAACCATACATAGACATTTTTAAAAATGCACGATTGCACATGATCTACAGCGCTGCGATGGATAATTCCTAGCCGACTTCAGCTCATGATGCTTCACGCGATCAATGTTTGCCAGGTGCGTTCACTGACCGACTACCGAAGTGCGTTCGACTAGTAAACTCCTAAGGTTCGAGCATCGAGATGGCGTTTCAAATTTTAATCTTTGACCGTTTCTGCTTCAGAAATGGAGCGTTGGTCGCTCTGCCCAAGCAGCGCGACTGGATTCCCGATGCCGCGTAGCACACAACGCAGCTGGGCCAATTCCTGCTGAAGTCTCTGCATTGTGGGTACCGAGACATGCTTTCGTTCCAAGGATCTGTTCATCAGCGCCAAGTCGTCGGATACTACGTCGTGGAAGCACAAATTCATGCCACCCATTCGTACGGTCTGTCGGATCATCTCCTGCTTCGATCTAACGGGCTTCTACTGAACGTTTTTGCTGTTTGAAGGCCCCATACTAAAAGCAACTATAGATGCAAGTAGAACAACGGAGGCTTGCAGTCTCTCTACGAGACCCATAGGCTATATGGTTCATAGCGTATACAGAGAGAACACTGCAGCCAAGCTCAGCCAAGCTACGTCAAGGGTTAACCCTCGAAGCTACAAGGGATTCTCCGTCGGAAGGAAGTTCAGCGCGAAAATTCGGTCTTGCCCTAGACCCGCGTGTCATACCGAACGCCATACACTTTTGTTGATGTCCCACTCCGTTAATCTTATCGCGCGGCTCTGCACCTCCTACTTTAATCAAGTGAGAGCTCGTTCCCACTTGACGTTTGTATGCTTGGTCGTGTGGCCAGATTGCGCTCTAACAGCAAGACGAACGCCGGCTCCTCTCCCAGACTCCCCATACAAAGTCCATGTCATTGTCACTCTCTAACCTGCCGCCACTCTGCGGACACGCCGAGTCTCGGACCCCGACTCAGAGTCTTTAAACGCACGCTCTAGTAGTGCCGAAAACCATGGCGGAGGTCTCCCGCCCCATGCCTGGGTCCGCCAACGGAGCCCCAGCCACTTATCGCAACAGCGAGTTCGCACGGCCCAGTAACGTCGACGCATCGTACCGCCATACCGAATCTGGGGGCCAGCGCGAGAGTTCGATGTACGGCTACGGCCCTGGCGGCCAGCGCCAGACGGAGATGAAGCTCATGGCCGTCGAGCCGGAGCTCGGGCTGCCCCCAGAGCGCACGCAGGACTACAAAGGGCGCATCCGCACGTGGCCCGGGCTTCTGTTATTGCTGGCGATCGTGGCGGGCGCCATCGCCCTCATCACCATGAACGCCATCGACATCAACGACCAGGCGAGTGTCAACGCCGAGCGTTTCGAAAAGGCATCGCAGACGAAACGGAAGATTAAAGACGGACTGGATGATGATCAAGTGATTATCTCGGATGACGGCCAAGTGGGTAATCCGAAAAAGTATCCGGATATGGGGTGCGAGCTGCCGGATTACCAGAGCAAGAACGGCCAAATTTTCGCCGTTGCCAAGAACGGAACGGAGGTGCCTGTGGGCATTAAAGGGCTCAACTGGTTCGGCATGGAGACCGGACTGGCGATCCCTTTGGCCTGTGGGAAAACATGGAGAACGGCACGTCAGTGTACGAAGTGGCTGGCTTTTTGGCGCGCAACAAGTTCAACAGTGTGCGGCTGCCCGTGTGTATCAAAAACATCCTGAAAAATACGGCGCCGGACAAAACGTTGATTAACGCCAACACCAACCGCGCCATCAACATCACGTCATACATGACCACGATCCAGACGATCGTCGAGGCGTTAGGTTATCGCCATATTACCGTCATGATTAGTCTCCACACCTTGGACCCAAAGAAATCCGGTGGCGCCTGGTTCAGCGAAGACTTGGGCGTCTCGGAGGACGATTTCCTGGATGCGGTGGACATTCTGACCAAGAATTTGTGCGGCTCCAAGTACTGGAACGTCATCGGTTTGGACTTGAAGAACGAGCCTCACGAGTGTTCATGGGGTGGCGACGCTCCGGATTGGCAAAAAGGAGCGACGCTCATTGGTAATCGGATGCTGGAGGGTTGTCCGAACTGGCTGGCGTTTGTGGAAGGCATCGCGTCCAAAGGCACGATTACTTTGAACGGAGAGGAAAACACCTACTTCGATTGGTGGGGAGGAGGTCTGGCCGATGCTGGTGACAACCCCATCACGTTCGACGTCGAGAACAAATTAGTGTGGGCGCCTCACTACTACAACACTGGTGTGAGTCCGGCCTGGTATCTCTACGCTTCGGGAACTCAGGATGCTGAAGGTGCTTTGCAAGATTACGTCGAGTTGGATGACGAAACACTGAGGAACAACGTGGAGAAGACCATGGATAAAATGTTTGGCTATTTGCTGGCAGATACGTCCCATGCGATGGTCATGGGCGAATTTGCTGGTCTGTATGGAAAGGACCAGCACCCGATGCTCACAACCAAGCGAACGACAGATTTCACCCTCGAAGTGATGTTGAAAGCAGGGTACGCAGGTGGCTACATGTGGTCGCTCAACCCGGAGAGTGCCTACCAGTACAACCCAGCAGACACCTATGGCCACTTCACGGAAGGACTGCTGGATGATGACTGGCTGACACCGAACAAGGTGTTTGTAGAAGGCATGGCTCCCATGGACAAGATTAAAGACCTCAAGATGTTCCCGTGCTTCCCAGTGGAGGTGGCAGCAAGTGGGTCGGAGTAAGGTCTCGGGTATGATGAGGGGATTGCCAGGTTTTGCAGTTATCCGTTTTCCTCTTCTGACAAGAATGTATAATTTTGATCTCGATGTGTATGCTCTCATACTGTGTTCATGCTGCTTGATTTGCATCCTAGGCGGAAGTGTGCTTGTCAAGTCTGTATTCGCCCATCCGTTACTGATCCACATTTATCAATGCTATCTATCGTTGGTTGATACAGGAGCTGCATCGCATTCTTCACCCATCGAGAGCGGTTTTACACATCATTCTTCGTTTGGACTGCCGCAGCGGCTCCATCTTCTGCCCAGCCACTGCAAGGGAATCAGTCAGCATGGAGGTTGTGCGACCATTGCCGACCAAGTCGAGCGAGGCCTCGGATCCGCCTACTTCTACCTACCGCAACTCTGAGTACACAAGCGGCCGTAGCAGTGCTTATGCAGCAGACCAAGGAGTTCGTTCCTCTGACGCTAGCCGGGAAAGTACCAATATGACCCAGCGACAGACAGAAATGAAGCTCATGGCGATGGAGCCAAGCGATGCCTCGCCACCTGAACACTTTACAGATTACAAGGGCCGGATTCGAGTACGTGAACTATTGCTGCATTCACAATTTGATGCGTTTGTGCTGACGTTGATGTGTGTTTGTGCTGTTTGCTACCAGACGTGGAAAGGTCTTATCCTTCTTTGCCTCATCGTTGGTGCTGCTGCTGCAATTATCACCGCATGTGCCATCAATGTCAACAATAAAGCTTCCACCAACAGAGCTCGATATGAAAACAGCACTGAAGCACGGAGAAGAATTAAGGATGGGCTTGATGACGACGGAGTTATCATCTCGGACGACGGACAGGTTGGCAACCCAAAGTCGTACCCTGACATGGGGTGCGAACTGCCCGACTACCAGAGCAAGGACGGACAGATCTTTGCTGTCGCCAAGAACGGAACGGAAGTTCCAGTTGGTATCAAAGGAGTCAATTGGTTCGGCATGGAGACTGGTCTGGCGATCCCATTCGGACTGTGGGAAAACATGGACAACGGCACGTCGGTCTATGAGGTTGCCGCGTTCTTGGCTCGAAACAAGTTCAATAGTGTCCGACTACCAGTTTGCATCAAGAATATCCTCAAAAACACGAAACCCAGCAAAGATCTCATCAACGTGAATACCAATCGAGCGATCAACATCACGTCGTACATAACGACGCTGCAGACGATTATTTCGGCGCTAGGTTATCGCCGCATCACTGTAATGATCAGTCTCCATACGTTAGACCCAAAATCGTCTGGAGGGGCCTGGTACAGCAGCGCACTCGACGTAACGGAAGCTCAGTTTCTCAGTGCTGTTGACATTCTGACAAAAAATCTCTGCGGTTCGAAGTATTGGAACATTCTTGGTTTGGATCTCAAGAATGAACCTCATGAGTGTTCGTGGGGTGGCAGTGCACCGGATTGGCAAAAGGGTGCGACGTTAATTGGCAATCGGATGCTTGAAGGTTGCCCGAATTGGATGGCCTTTGTCGAAGGTATCGCCAGCTCAGGAACCATTACTTTGGGGAGCAGGACAAGCACGTATTTCGACTGGTGGGGCGGTGGCCTTGAGAGAGCTGGCGCCAACCCTATCGAATACAATGTCAAGAACAAACTTGTATGGGCTCCGCATTACTACAACACGGGGGTCTACCCAGCCTGGTACATGTACGCATCGGGCACAGTGGCAGCATCAGGCGCCATTGAAAACTATGTGGAGTTGGACGATGACACTTTGAGGTACAACGTTGAAAAGACCATGGACGCCATGTTTGGCTACCTCCGGGGACGTCTTCGTATGCGATGGTCATGGGCGAGTTCGCTGGACTTTACGCTAAAGACAAACATCCAAAGCTCACAACGCAGCGGTCAACCGACTACACGATCGAGGTGATGCTAAAAGCGGGCTATGCAGGCGGCTACATGTGGTCTCTCAATCCGGAGAGTGCATACCAGTACAACCCAGCCGACACCTTCGGCCAATTCACAGAGGGGTTACTGGAGGACGACTGGCTCACTCCGAACAAAGGTTTCATGAAGGGAATGGCTGCGCTGGACAAGATTAAAGACCTCAAGATGTTCCCGTGCTTTCCGCAGAAGGTTTCATCGTGAGGTGGTTGGTTACGGGGAGTTTTCCATCAGAAATCTAGCACGAACGTAGCACGCCACAAACTAGCGATTCCTCATGAAACGGTTTGATTAACGCGGTGACGTACTCGTTGCTGTCAACCGTGATTAAAAATCAACGCTTCAAATATTTGGTACAAAGGAGATGCGGTCGTTTGAAAGTGATGTGATCGAGGTCATCTTGGAAAATGTCTGACAGACAGTCAATAAAAGCCCCTGGAGTTTGCTACCTACGTCGGAAGATGCAAGTTACACTGGCAGCAAAAGCTTCAGGTGGTACCAGTTGCTTCCATTGTTACCAACGTCCTTGGCAGCATTGTGGATGCGGTTATTAGCTATTACGCCTGTCGGGAAGTTTTGGTGCCGTTTCCCGGGAGTTGTTTCTTGCTTTTGTGTGGGTTTCTCAATGGGCTGGCACTGGATACTGCCACGGAGCGATGCTTGAGCTCGGATTAATTAATCTTGCTCACTTCACAATTTGCGTCAAGACCCCAATCTCTCAGCAAGATCCACCACCCACCTCTCCGATCGACTTTTAGATCGCCATGACTGAAGTCTCACGCCCCATGATGCGGGGATCGATCGTTGACCGACAGAGCAGTATCATCAACTCCCCAGCAAACGACTTCTCCAGCGGAAACTACAGTTTGCATCACGACAGCGCCGCAGGACACCGCCAAACCGAGTCGGGACAGCGTCAAACCGAGACAGGAGCGCGACTGAGTTCGTCGTCCTCATACCAACGAGCGACTGAGATGAAGCTCACGGCTGCCGATATCGACGGCAGCAGACCGCCAGAGCGCATGAAAGACTACAAGGGACGGATTCGGGTGAGTACAATACCTTTTCAGATTGTTCAAAAACCTCCATGAGCTAACTAATCTTGACAATGTTTTCACTGCAGACTTGGCCGGGACTGGTCCTTATCCTTCTAATCGTTGCTGGTGCTGCGGCGGCAATCACAATATATGCTATCGACACGAACCAGCAGATGAAGCAAAGCGCGGATGACTATGAGTACCGAATGGCCAATAAACGCAGAATCAAGGACGGACTTGAGGACGATGGAGTTATCATCTCAGACGACGGACAGGTTGGCAACCCGAAAAAGTATCCAGACCTGGGGTGCGAACTGCCCGACTACCAGAGCAAGGACGGACAGATCTTCGCCGTGTCCAAGAACGGAACGGAAGTTCCAGTTGGTATCAAAGGAGTCAATTGGTTCGGCATGGAGACTGGTCTGGCAATCCCATTCGGACTGTGGGAAAACATGGACAACGGCACATCGGTCTATGAGGTTGCCGCGTTCCTGGCTCGTAACAAGTACAACAGCGTCCGTCTCCCAGTGTGTATCAAGAACATCCTGAAAAACACGCCGCCAGAGAAATCTCTCATCAACGCTGGTACCAACCGAGCCATCAACATCACGACGTACATGACAACGATCCAAACAATCGTCGAAGCGCTCGGGTATCGCCACATCACTGTCATGATCAGTCTCCACACGCTGGATATCAAGAAATCTGGTGGTGCCTGGTTTAGCGAAGAGCTTGGCGTGACGGAGGCACAATTCCTTAAAGCTGTCGATATCCTAACCAAAAATCTTTGCAGCTCTAAGTACTGGAACATTCTCGGCTTGGACCTTAAGAACGAACCACACGAGTGCTCGTGGGGTGGAGAGGAGCCGGATTGGCGACACGGCGCAACGTTAATCGGCAATCGGATGCTTGAGGGCTGTCCGAACTGGATGGCGTTTGTTGAAGGGATCGCTGGTTCCGGCACCATTACACTGGGCAGTAGAACGAACACCTACTTCGACTGGTGGGGCGGAGGTCTTCAGAACGCTGGCAAGTATCCTATTGAGTACGATATTGAGAACAAGCTCGTGTGGGCTCCTCACTACTACAACACCGGGGTCTTTCCGGCCTGGTACATGTACGAATCTGGTGAAGCGACATCGACTGGAGCATTTGAGAATTATGTCGAATTGGACGATAAAACTCTGAGGCACAACGTCGAGAAGACCATAGATGCGATGTTCGGCTACCTACGAGAGACTTCTCCGTATGCCATGGTCATGGGTGAGTTTGCTGGTCTCTACGGCAAAGACAAACACCCGATGCTCACGACTCAACGGGCGACGGACTACACGATTGAAGTGATGCTAAAAGCGGGCTATGCAGGCGGCTACATGTGGTCTCTCAACCCTGAAAGTGCATATCAATTCAATCCTGCAGACACCTTCGGCCACTTCACTGAGGGCTTGCTAGAGGACGATTGGCTCTCTCCGAACAAGGTTTTCATGAAAGCTATGGATGCCATGAACGATATCAAGGACCTCAAGATGTTCCCATGCTTCCCAGAGAAGAAACCCGATGAGGACTCGGAGGACTCGGAAGAGTAGTTAAATATCCATTAGTTTTTTCCTAGTTTTTCATTACTGAACTCGAAGTATCAACACTGAAGCGAATCAAAGTATCATTGGACTGACATCTCACCGCTAGTTTGTCGTTGAGCACTCACACCTCATATCTCACCGAATCTGAATTTTTGGCCATTGATTCAAGCCCCACGTCACCATAGATGTCATCCCACTCACAAATTAATTAATCCTTCAAACTGGATACAACTGCAGTTCACGTGCGACTTGTTCCCCCTCACTTCACATTTTGCACAGTGCGATACCAGACTTTAAAACCTTCCGCCGTAGCTGTGATCGACTGTTATGACTGAAGTTTCGCGCCCACCAATGTCGCGGGGGTCGATCGTCGACCGCGGGAGTGTCATCAGCTCCCCGGGCAACGATTTCTCCAATGGCCAATACAACGCACACTTCGACAGTTCCACGCAGCATTTAACCGACTCGGAAGACCGGCCGAGTTCGTCTTCTTCGTATCAACGGCCGACCGAGATGCGACTCACAGCTGCCGACATCGACGTCACCAAACCGCCGGAGAGCATGAAGGACTACAAAGGAAGGATTCGGGTGAGCACAAAACAAACACTAGCAATGTCAATTGCACTGACCTTGACAATGACTGTAGACCTGGCCAGGAGTCCTGATCTTCCTGCTGCTGCTGGGTGGCGCAGTGGCAGTGATCACCTTGCAAGCTATCGACACGAACGAGAAGATGAAGCTCAACTCGGAAAACTACGAGTACAGGATGGCTGAGAAGCGCAAAATCAAGGACGGACAGGAAGATGACCAAGTGATCATCTCGGACGACGGACAGGTCGGCAACCCAAAGTCGTACCCTGACATGGGGTGTGAACTGCCGGACTACCAGAGCAAGGACGGACAGATCTTTGCCGTGTCGAAAAACGGAACGGAAGTTCCTGTCGGTATCAAAGGAGTCAATTGGTTCGGCATGGAGACTGGTCTGGCGATCCCATTCGGACTGTGGGAAAACATGGACAACGGCACATCGGTCTATGAGATTGCCGCGTTCTTGGCTCGGAACAAGTTTAACAGTGTGCGACTCCCAGTGTGCATCAAGAACATTCTGAAGGACGTGGCTCCGGACAAATCTCTCATCAACTTGAACACGAACCGAGCGATGAATATCTCGTCGTACATCACGACCATCCAGTCAATTGTGAAGGCTCTTGGATTCCGCCATGTCTCCGTTATGATCAGTCTCCACACTTTGGATACCAAGAAATCGGGTGGGGCATGGTTCAGCGAAGCACTTGATGTGTCGGAGGATGATTTCCTGGATGCTGTTGACATTCTGACGAAGAATCTCTGCGGCCCCGAATACTGGAATGTCCTTGGCTTGGACCTCAAAAATGAGCCGGCGGAGTGTTCTTGGGGTGGCAAGGACCCAGACTGGGTGGTAGGAGCGAAACTAATTGGCGATCGGATGCTGGACGGGTGTCCGAACTGGATGGCTTTTGTTGAAGGCATCGCTGGATCGGGCACGATCACCCTGAATGGAGAAACGAGCACGTACTATGACTGGTGGGGAGCAGGCATGCAGAATGCAGGAGAACACCCAATCGATCTCAGCATCGAGAGCAAGCTCGTGTGGTCTCCGCACTACTACAACACTGGCGTGAGTCCGGCTTGGTACCTCTATGGCGGCGGCACACAGAATGAAGAAGGCGGACGAGACGACTTTGTTGAATTGAGCGACGAAGATCTCAAGTACAACATTGAGCAAACCATGGAAGTCATGTTCGGCTACCTCCGGGAGACTTCTCCGTACGCGATGGTCATGGGCGAGTTTGCTGGGCTCTACTCGAAGGACGCCCACCCGATGCTCACGACGAAGCGCTCGACGGATTTCACGATCCAAATTATGATCGAGAAGGGGTACGCCGGGGCGTACATGTGGTCGCTCAACCCCGAAAGCGCGTACCAGTACAACCCGGCAGACGTGTATGGTCACTTCACTGAAGGTTTGCTCGAGGACGACTGGCTCACTCCGAACCAGGTCTTCATGGACGGCATGGCTGTTTTGGACGAGATCAAGGACCTCAAGATGTTCCCGTGCTTCCCACAAGAGATTGAAGAGTAATAAAATGTTTGTTCATGATTCCAAGGCGTAAAACAATTCAGTGCTGGCAATTCCGTTGTGGAAACCCTTGTCAAACGTGTCGCGAACCGGCTTCGTTGCGTCGGTTAAGACTTCACGCTGGACTGGTAGCGCTCAATGCACGAACAGCCTAACGACGCGACCGCTGAGCAGGGCGCTCGGATACGCCTGTCCTAGGAGTTTCACACCTTTGGGTTCAGGTCCGTGATCCTCGACTCTCTTTTCCGCTCACTTCTCAATCTTCCGCCCAAGCGAAAGACTTTCCACCAAGGTATCACCGCTGCACTCGCTTCAATCGCCATGGAAGTATCGCGCCCGCAGAACGAGGAGCGGAAAGGGAGTACTGTCGGTCATTCGTACAGCGAGTACTCTGGCCGCTACAGCACCAATGTGGACAGTGTGACAGGACCACACTTCACCGAATCCGGGGGCCGGGTGAGTTCTTACGAGGGCCTTGGTGGACAACGGCAGACGGAAATGAAGCTCTTGGCCACCGGTATCGACGATAGTCTACCGCCTGAGAGAAAACAGGACTACAAAGGACGCATCCGAGTGAGTTCATAAGAACTGGTAGCAATCGCTCACTGACATACTCACCATTCTCTTCATCTTGTCTTCTCGATCAGACGTGGCCAGGACTGCTCATTCTTCTGTTGATTATTGGCGGAGCGGTTGCAGCGATCACCTTGGAAGCTATCAACAAAAGTGAGCTGGAAAAAATCCACGACAGAGACTATGAGTACAGAATGGCGAACAAGCGCAAGATTAAGGACGGACTCGAGGACGACGGAGTTCTCATTTCTGACGACGGACAAGTAGGCAACCCCAAGTCGTATCCAGACATGGGGTGCGAACTGCCGGACTACCAGAGCAAAGATGGACAAATCTTCGCGGTCTCGGAGAACGGAACGGAAGTTCCTGTCGGTATCAAAGGAGTCAATTGGTTCGGCATGGAGACTGGTCTGGCGATCCCATTCGGACTGTGGGAAAACATGGACAACGGCACATCAGTGTACGAGATTGCCGCGTTCTTGGCTCGGAACAAGTACAACAGCGTCCGACTCCCAGTGTGCATCAAGAACATCCTTGAGGACGTGGCTCCGGACAAATCTCTCATCAACCTGAACACGAACCGAGCCATGAATATTACGTCGTACATGACAACGATCCAGTCCATCGTTGAAGCTCTCGGATATCGCCACATCACCGTCATGATCAGTCTCCACACTCTAGACCCAAAGAAATCTGGAGGCGTCTGGTACAGCAGCGAATTGGATGTGACGGAAAAGCAATTCCTTCAGGCTGTGAGCATGTTGACGAAGAACCTGTGCAGCTCTAAGTACTGGAACATTCTGGGCTTGGATCTCAAGAATGAGCCCTACCAGTGCACCTGGGGCGGAGAAGCCCCAAACTGGCAGGAAGGGGCGGCGACAATTGGCAATCACATGCTGGACGGTTGCCCCAACTGGATGGCTTTCGTCGAAGGCATCGCTGGGTCGGGCACTATCTCTTTGAATGGAGATTCAAACACCTACTACGACTGGTGGGGAGGAGGGATGGAGAACGCCGGTGATTTCCCAATTGATCTCAATGTCAAGAGCAAACTCGTGTGGGCGCCGCACTACTACAACACTGGTGTGAGTCCAGCCTGGTATCTCTACGGCGGTGGCACCCAGGATGCCGAAGGCGCATTGCAAGGTTACGTCGAATTGGACGATGACGCACTGAGGAACAACGTGGAGAAGACCATGGATAAAATGTTTGGCTACTTGCTGGAGGACACTTCACACGCGATGGTCATGGGCGAGTTTGCCGGGCTTTATGCCAAGGACGCACACCCGCTGCTCACAACCAAGCGAACGACGGATTTCACCATCGAGGTGATGTTGAAGGCGGGCTATGCTGGCGGCTACATGTGGTCGCTCAACCCGGAGAGCGCCTACCAGTACAACCCAGCAGACACATACGGCCACTTCACGGAAGGACTGCTCGAGGACGACTGGCTCACTCCAAACAAGGTTTTTATGGAAGGCATCGCCGCCTTGGACGAGATCAAGGACCTCAAGATGTTCCCGTGCTTCCTCAAAAGGAAAAGAAATAAGAGCGAGTGATTATCGCTGGGGGTGATTCCGTCTGCAGATGACGAGTAGATAGCTAAGACTATAGCTTTAACATTTCAACGAAGTACTACATGGCAATCAATGACTCTTGCCTTGATGCACACGGACCGTGTATGATAGACGTTGGATAAGACGCATACTGTTAGTGCCCATTCCAGCTGAGACTTTGTTGTAAAAGTTTCACCATCAACGTCAAGCAATCAGGACTGTCGAACACCAAGGCATGGTCGCGAACGAAAGCTGTTCGTTTGTATGCTCGAAACCGGGTCGATATCACGTTCTCTACAGACGTTGTCATGACAACCAGATGGATGGGTGCTACATGGCACTTGGCACTTGACAAGAGTGACAGACGGCGAGATAAGGTGTCACGGACGGTGGGCAGGGTAAAGGCCGCTTCGTAAACTCCCCAGAATGCGGTGACACCAGTGCCCAACGATTGCCACCAGCAATACCGACTGGTCTTCATTGCAATAATGGACCACCGCGCTAGCCTCGTGGTGGAGCGATCGGCAGGGCGTGCGTCCACCCCTATCATGTCCCCATGGCAAATTGCCACCGAGGTCTATCGAAACGAGAGGGTCCCAGCGCGACATTCGATGCTCGCCACAGACTTCTCGACTAATAAGGACCAGTTAGCACTAAAGTTCACGACGGAGCCATCCCAGAGATTGATCGTCAAGAAACCGCGTGAGGCGGAGGACAATTCGGACTACAAGGGTCAATACAGGGTACGTGCAAGCACTGCAGTCGTGGAATTCATCGTACTGTGGACTGACAAGTAATGTTTGAACTAGATATGGCCGGGTTTACTATTGCTCGTGGTTCTCGTCGTTGGGTTTCTGTGTCTGCTAACGAAGGCCGCCACCGATACGTACGAGTCGCGGGTAGCGAGAACGATGGCCTATGAGTATAAGGTGGCAAACAAGCGCTCCATTAAAGACGGCAAAGAGGACGACAGTATTGTCATCTCGGACGACGGTCAGGTCGCCAATCCAAAGTCCTACGACACCACCGTCAGTAAGTTCTATGAAGTCTTGTGGGGATAATCGATAGTTCAGACCGATAATCACGACTCTTGTATCCTGCAGAGTGCGAGTTACCCGACTACCAGAGCAAGAATGGCCAGATTGTGGCGGTGGCAGCGAACAGCACCGAAGTGCCGATACAAATCAAAGGCGTGAATTGGTTTGGCATGGAAACAGCGCTTGCAGTTCCGTTCGGGCTCTGGGAGAACGCAGAGAATGGAACAACAGCGGTGGGTTTGTATTTCTAGTCTGCTTGATGCTAAGCGCGCCACTAACTTCGAGCATTTGCTGCCAACAGTACGAGATCGCAGCGTTCTTGGCGCGGAATAATTTTAACGCAGTGCGACTGCCAGTCTCCGTTGAAAATGTGCTGAACAACAGTCCACCGCAGAAAGGGGTGATTAATTTATCAAGCAACCGAGCAATCAACGCGACAGACTTTATTTCAACGCTGCAAACACTCGTCAAGTCCCTGGCCTATCGCAACATTGGCGTACTCATCAGTATGCACAGACTCACCAATAAAAAATCGGGTGCTACATGGTTTGACGAAACTCTCGGCGTGACGCAAGACGATTTCTTGGAAGCTGTCGACATCGTGTCTTCCAATCTCTGTGGACCGGACTACTGGAACGTCATGGGTCTTGACCTGAAAAATGAACCAGAGACTGCAACATGGGGAACAGGCGACGACGACGATTTTGTCGTGGGGTGTGAGAAGATCGCGAAAGTTATGCACGGCAATTGTCCGCAGTGGCTGGGTTTTGTTGAGGGTGTGGTGGCTACTCACACTGTTACAATCGGAGGTGAGGAGCTTGACTACTACGACTGGTGGGGCGGGGGATTGCAAAAGGCAGGCAAGACGAAGCCGACATTCACGATCGAGAATAAGCTCGTGTGGGCTCCGCACTACTACACCACCGCAGTTGCCCCTCAGCGATATTTCTACGGGGACGGCACGACTTCGGACTTTTCAACCTTCGTGGAGTTATCGGACGACGATCTTCTCACTCGTGTGGAAGGAACAATGAACGACATGTTTGGATATCTCGTAGACGAGAAGGCGTCCGCTTTGTTGCTTGGCGAGTTTGCTGGTTTGTATACAAACGACGCGCACCCAAAGAAAACGACGAAGCGGACGACAGACTTGACCATCCAAGTATTGCTGGACAAGAACTACGCAGGAGGTTTCATGTGGTCTCTCAATCCAGAGAGCGAGTACGCGTACAACCCAGCAGATACAGAAGGTTCGTTCACGGAAGGAATGCTCCTGGACGATTGGTTGTCTCCCAACCAGGAATTCCTCAAAGCTTTCATCCCGATGGACGCCATGCCCGATTTGCGGAAATTCCCGTGCTTTCCTGTTGCAGAACAATGAAGGCTTTTCATGTTGCTGTAATTATTGAATCAGTATTAATTCGAAAGACGAGATTGAACTTATACGTTTTAGGAAGCACTGACGGTAGGAAGCGACAAGATCACATCAAGATGGAGCTTAGCGAAATATAGATTTACGACGAATTCAACAGGCTTGCTTAGCACCCCACGGCCCAGTATCCTTCCCAAATGCCATTGAGTGATGGTTGCCTACCAGTGAAACTGGATGCGATTCTCCTTGTTCATGTAAATTCAGTACCAACAACGTCGGCGACAAGCCAGCCGCAAAGCACCGTATGTAGCAGCATGTCTAGTAAGGCCAAGCCAATTCGAGATTTGCCTTGAAGTTGGCGTCAATGAACGAAACTGGTGCGTACTCGCCAAAGGCAGTGTCCGTCAGAGCGGTGCGCGCTGCGTCCGTAAGCTGCTCCCACATGATGAGGCCTTGGAACTCGCCGGGCTGGTCAGATATGTCCACGCTGTGGAAGTCATCGGTACTTGTGCTCTGGAAGTAGAAGACCCTAGCGTGGGTGCCGTTGAGGGACACAGGCGCAGGAGGAGTGTACTTGAGGTATTTCTCGTAGTAGGTCCTAGTAGACACACCAATAAGGCGTGGATTCGCGGATGCGGGATTGTCGATCCACACGACGACATGCACCCAGTCGTGTCGTCTCCCCTTCCTGAACAGATCATACGGCATGTCCTTAGGGAAGTACCACGAGTACATAATGGCCCAGAGATCATTGTGCCATGCCGCTCGACCGTACACCTGGGAGCCGAGGCCCGACCCTTTGCATTTGCCGCTCATCTTGCCACTCCCTTTGAGGCCTGCGCCAACGTCGCCTGCAGCATTGACAACAGGATAGGGGTGACATCCGGTCCTGATCCAAATCGATGGTTTGAAATTGATCGCCGCCTTCTCAGACTCGGTAACAGGCTCGGGCTGCGGGAACGCCTGAACCTGGTCATGGTTGATAATGGCGGCTTCGATTGCGTTGATGGCGATGCCCACAGAGTAGAAAACTGCGAGGATCTTCATTTGACGAGGTATGGCAGGAGAGAGGTAAGAAGTGAAATGAGCGTGAACTTCTTGACTCCAGTTTTGCCGAGGTTGTGATCATGATGAGCCCGGAATACCAGTGACGTCATGATGAATTTCCCGGATGACGGTCATCTGGGAAATTCTTGATGATGTTGCCGCACTGTATATCTGGGAAACTCACGATGATGTTACCGCTTTGTATCACTACAGATAACTCTGTGCAAAACCAAGGTTTTGCATGGGCATCCAATCTGGAGATTAGAAATTCCCTCGCCCTAAAGATTGTGATTGTAGCGGACACTATCCTCGAGTCTCGAGTCGAGTGGCTGGCACCGGTACAGTGACGTTCGCGATCTGACAGCATAATCCCGAAGGATTCCTTCAAGGAAGGTATTGCTGGTCGTTTGTCCGTATCCGCCCATTTTTCAATTGCAATCGACTGTACGTGTCCATTTGCCGAGTAAATGTTAGTTAGCGGGTAACATTAATCACTGGAGTTGGTCTTGGGTTAAGACCTATGTGCTTATGGACCAATACGGGTGCCCACGCGCAACCTTAAGCTTGCAGTGAATAGTTACGACCAACCATAGCCTGGCGTTTGGCGGCTTCAGTGGACCATTGGTTATTAGCGTGTCAGCGTATCTGCACCAAAACTTCAATAGTAATACGGTGCGGTTAAGCGCCGTTCGGGATGGGGCTTTGAATCTCGTACGCCCCGCTTCAACTGAGTCAAAATTTCATATTGATGTAGTGCCGTACAGTGCCCGTCGGGATAGGAAATTGAATCTCGCGAATTTGTCTGTATGAGGCCCCCGTATAACGGCTTACATCATCATGAACGAAGGCCGTGAGCGCGCGCCATGGTGAGCTCTGAAAATTATAAATGCCATTGATTTGAGCTGCAACATTCTTGTGTTTCCACGAAGTACTAGTCATATTCGATGACAGGTGCAAATGTACAGGCTTTCACATATATATGGTGGTAGTTTTCCTGATGATTTTCACGCACCCCCAAATCCTTAAGCTCACTTGCCAATGACCCATCAAGGACCAGAACTCCTCCAGTCTGTCTTCATCCCTGCAGACACAACAGAATCCAGATTCAGCGATAACGAGAAGATGCTACGTACAATACGTGTTGTGATCCTTACTGTTCTCGCTGTCGCTGCAATGGTTATCGCTGCCCTCGACAACCCGTCAGCGCATCCGCCGTCATCCTCTTCCCAGCCCCAGGGTCCTCGGCGCTCCCTGTCATTGCGACTTCGTGTCATTCTTAGGCGCAAGACGATGAAGGTCCACGGACATTATCTATTCGATGTCTTAGCCAGAACGTTCTATCGGCCGACGGTACCAGCGTGCGCTATGACGGCTTTGCAAATTTTATCAACTCAACGGAGACACCCAGTTCACGTACACGCCCGTGAATGGCGCCTCGTACATGGTGGAAGAATCATGAAACGACACCAGCGAAGCCGCCACGCGGACCGCACGATGCGTTCCGACAGATGTCCGATTTGAATCGGTACGTGCCACGTCCGAAAGCTGCTGCCACATGATGAGGTTAAAATCACCGAAGTTAAGTCCGTGCTGTGATAGTCACAGTTGTCATCCCTGCTGCACTACCACGAGTGCATAACAGTCTACAGTCGCTGTGCCAAGTATGCTTGTGGGAACCAAGACTTGCAGTTCCATCCATTTCTATTTTAGAAATTCACGATAGAAATCTGCGCTTTGATTGGTGCACACCACTTTCACACAATAGAAACTTTCTATCGAATTCCGCCGCGTGGAGAATCACAAAGCGAAATTACACGACGTCAGGGTCTTCCCCTCTGTCTCTGGGCCTCTTTTCCTCGCTGCTGATCTCTTTGCGGCTGCTAATGGGCAACTGGACGCGTGCTGCGGCTCTCGCAGCTGCGCTGCTGACCGGAATCGTCTCCGCAGACGTGGAAACGCACGAGGTACAGCACTTTTAGTAGCTTTGATACATGTCATTAGTAATTTCTATTCTGATATTATTATTATTTACTTACTTAATTAATTTATACCAGTACACTCCAGGCGAAGAAGTGGTGGTGTGGGTGAATAAGATTGGACCATTTAACAACCCGCAGGAGACGTACACGTACAACACTCTGCCGTTCTGCAGAGCTCCAGGGGCTGAAGAGCCGGAGGCTCATGCTCTGGGCATTGGCGAAATCTTGGAGGGCAATGAGTTATTTAACTCTGGTCAGCTGGTTAAATTCGCAGTGGACACCCCCAAGACCAAATTGTGTGAGCAAACGCTAACAGATGCAGACGCGCTGCAGTTTGGAGCGGCAGTGGACGAGCACTACTGGTACCAGATGAGCGTGGACGACCTCCCCGTGTGGGGATTGGTGGGGAAAGTGATGAAGCCGACCGATGATTTGGAGTTTCTAAAGCTGTTCCCAGTGGGAACGAGAGTGCTGTACACGCACAAGAAATACTCTATCTCGTACAACGGACCCAACATTATCCACGTGAATTTGACGTACTCGGACGTGTTGACGTCCATTGCGTCGAACAAGTAAGGATGCAGGGTGTTTTTTGCAGAAAGAAGGAGTTAGGTCTCATTTCTGTTTTTTATTTATTTATTTTGCTACAGGAAGGTGGAGTTTACCTACGAAGTGGTGTGGTCGGAGACGACCATCCCGTTTGAGGACCGCTTCGACCGTTACCTTGAAGACGAGTTCTTCGAGCATCAGATCCACTGGTTCTCGATTTTCAACTCGTTCATGATGGTGATTTTTCTGTGTGGTCTGGTGGCACTCATCCTACTGCGTACGCTCAAGAATGACTACGCGCGTTTCGCTGAGGATGATGCTGAGGAGCTGATGATGGATGGTAAGTCATCGCTTCTCAAGGATGACGCCAATTCGGGCTGGAAGCTGCTGCATGGAGACGTGTTCCGCGCACCTCCGTATTTGCTGCTGTTTACTGCGCTTGTGGGGACAGGCGCTCAACTCCTGGTGCTGTCGGTATGCTTGATGCTGATTGCAATTGGATCATCGCTCTACATTGAGCCGGGTGGCATTGTGTCGGTGGGCCTCACTGTGTACGCGTTCTCATCTCTGGCCAACGGCTATGCAAGCGGGGCTTTCTACCATCAGTTCTTCTACCCACGCGTCTCGAAAGATTGGATTCGTGCGATGTGTCTGTCGTCGGCACTGCTCCCTACCGTCACGTTTGTGTCGGTGTTTTTCATCAATGCGCTGGCAGTGTTTTATGGGACGACGTACGCGATCCCTTTCGTCACCATCGTACAGGTGGTGTTGGTTTGGTTCTTCGTGTCTTGCCCATTGGCAGTGCTAGGCACAATCCTAGGTCGTCACGGCGCTGCAAAGGCTGGTTTTCCATGCCGCGTGAACAAGTTCCCACGTGAAGTTCCGGATGCGCGGTGGTACTTGCGTCCACCAGTGCTTATCGCGCTCACAGGAGTGCTACCATTCGGCTCGATCTTCATCGAGATGTATTTCATCTTCGCGTCTTTCTGGAACTACAAGTTCTACTACGTGTATGGCTTCATGCTGCTAGTATTCATCATCCTGATGATCGTGACGCTCTGTGTGACCATCGTTTGCACGTACTTCCTGCTGAATGCTGAGAACTACCGGTGGCATTGGACATCTTTCGCGGCAGCAGGCAGCACAGCGCTTTACGTCTTCATCTACGCCATCTATTTCTATTTTTTCAAGACGAACATGTCGGGCTTTCTTCAGACGTGCTTCTACTTCGGCTACATGTAAGTCATTTGCTGCACGCTATTGGTATTTTTCTTCTGCTGATTAATTGTTTTTTATGTTTTATGATTTGGTAGGGGACTGTTCTGCTTCGCGTTTTTATCATGTGCGGCACTGTCGGATACCTCGGCAGTAGCATGTTCACAAAGCGCATCTACCGCAACATCAAGTGCGAGTGAACTGAGTGCTAGGCCTGCGCAGAAACCCGTTGCAGAATTAAAGAGGACTGGCATGACGCTGGACTTGGGGAGCCTGGTAGAGAAGCTTGCTTAGGAATAATACTAGCAGCACAAGCGGTGCTGGTGCATTTACGCACCGTGTGACTGCTTCTGCTTGGGCACTGCTTGTAGGGCTCATCCAATCCTACAGCGTTAGCAGCGAAAATCTTGATATAAAGGTGATTTCATTCGTACCGTGATCAGCAGACGCAACATGATTAGCCATAGCGTCAGCCATCGTTGCTGTGGATGGATGCTCTTGAGGTACTCATTGATAATCAAGCAGGTCATACCAATCGAAACATGTTTAGTACATAAGCTGACGTGCTAGTTAAAGGAGTTTATGACTTGGCGTATGGCTTGCACAGAGCCAGCAACCATTCCAACAACACCGAACACTATGATTCCCCGTGCAATACACGGGATGGCCCGGATAGCGTGGATCCCGCAGCTACAAGGTATAACACAGGCGGCAGCACAATAGCCAGCATGCTGGAACCCACAGAGCCGAAAAGACTGATGAGAAGCCCCACGTCCGGTACACAGACTGCGATAATCATTAGCATCGTGCACAGCATGGAGCGAAATAACGTGCGGTTGCATTCGTACGGCGACAAATTGCATACCAAACGCTCCAGGTGGGTCACAGATGTTCGGGACGAGGAAACGGAGGCAGCAGCAGCTACTGAGACTGGAGAAGCCATCGGAGAAAACGAGTGGCGCATACCCGTCTGCAGCGAAAGCACCCTCGGGTGGCGAAGGGTGTTGCTTGCCGACACCAGGGTCTCTTGGTTGTTGTCACTGGAATTGCGACCACCTTCATGACCGTGGAACTCGCGGTACTTTGCCTTTTGGGCCTTTCGGCGCCTTCGTGCTTCTAAAGCAACTTGCGTAGGCTCTGCAGGGAGCATAGGTCGCATTAATGACTTATGACGCAACATACGCTCAAGCACGTCAATCGCTGGGTAAAACTGGATGGGAAACGAGAGCGTGCATGCAAAGGCTAAAGCCACATTTGCCTACGAGAGCACAATAACACAGATAGTAAGAACAGGAAGATTAACATTTGAAGCGAACAAATTGCCGTACCATAGTGACGAGCCACCCTCGCAATAGTCATGCAGCACTGCAGTCATGCTGCCATTGTCAATTCTACCAAAGGCAAGGGTGGGTATCTCCCAATAAATAGAAAAAGTACCAGGATGGACAACATGCAAATAGCTAAAATGCTGGGAAACCGCTCAGGTTGCGCCATGGCATTCTGTATGGGCAATACCAACCCGATGCCTTCAAAAGAGTACACAGCGGTGCCGTAGAACTCAGGTAAATGGCCCCAATCTGCAAGTAATGATGATTCGCGCGGCAGTTTCGGATGTTGCCAGTAGTCGATAGAGTAATAGAACACGATCCCAATGCCTGACAACACCGCGAAATTTGCTGTTCATAATAACAAGCAAGTCAGCTCCAGCCAAGACGCTAATACGCAACGTAATAACTACTCAACTCACCGAGACCGGAAAATGGCGTGATTCGGCGCAAGGTGCGCACCCAGGACAGCATCAACAAAATCGGGAAAATCGCGAAAATGATCTGTCGCTCGTTAATACCGTCCTGAAGGCTGTAGAATACAAAATTTGATGAGTTCTTCGTAAGCCACAATGGAGTACAAATAACTGCAAGGAGAACCCAGAACGTTTACCTCTGCGGGAGTACGACGTGGATATTCGTCGCAACGAACGTGAAGTAGACACAGCAGATCCCCAGCTGCGTGCCCACTAGGAACACGTCAATGAGCAATTTCCCCTTGGGGCCTAAAATTTCCTTGCCCACATCTCCAAACGACATCGGACTATGCGGACTGACAATCTTTTACAACGCAGCAACAAGTCCATATTGTACACGGACACCAGCGCCTGCAGACACAACCTATCAGAAATAGCTAAAACAACCTCAAAATCCCTCAAAATAGCGCACCACAATCACGAAAAGCACAGGACCAGCATAAATCCCCGTCTTGGAGAAGCCGTTAGGGAGCGACATGGCTCCTGGGCCGATATTCCCCTTGAGGAGGTGCACCACCACAGCTGCGACTGTGATTTTCTCCTTCACTTTTGCATTTTTCGTCACCGATGACGCTCCGCTCTGCGATCGCTGCTCTTTGCCCCAAACGTGGCTCTTGGTCTTGGAATTGTGCTTTGTGTCATCCAAACCGTCCAAAGAGCTTAATTGGCGGCCTGATTCCAAGTCCAACGTGGCGTCGCTTCCATTCTGAGACGTCTTGGCAGCGCTCGAGCCATTGGGAGGAGAAACAGGCGGCCGACGCACGCAGGAACCTCCCGCAGGAGCCAACAGCGGCGCGTCCTCCGTCTCGCCGTTCATTATCAGTCGCAAGTCTGAAGCAAAAACCGAAATGAGCTTCGATCAGCCAGCAATAAATTTAGAACATGTGTTTCATTGGACGAAATGGTTTGGAGCCAATCACTAGGCGACTTTCAGAGTACTAAGCTCCTGTTGCATAAAAAGTGTTAGATGGATACATTGAAGCAGACATGGCTACAGTCTTACCAAGTTCATGACGATGCGATTCCAAGTCTCCATGTTCTTCACGAGCTGTCGCCACTGCGTCTCAGCATTGCTACCACGCACTTGATACAATTCGCTCTTCTCCTGCGCCACCTACACGATAACGAGGTGTCAGAAGTGAAATGACAGATGGGCAATGTCTGACTAGATTGTGATGCTCACCATATCGAGTAGAGGAGCAATTTCCTCGGACAAATTGCTTTTGTCCTCACGTTCATCTGCAGTAACAACAGACAATTAGCAACCAATTCCATACACAACACAAAATTTTAGAACAGGGGACGTACCCGCTTCGAGAGTCTCTCCATCCTGCTGTTGAGCCAAGAACGCCAGCCTCTTCGCCAAATGGTCGTAAAATTCAGAGCTCAGCTCGTCCACACGGATTTGCGTCGGTATTTGCACTTGCTCTTGATTAGCTTGCAGGCCTGGAGTATGACGGGCTCTCCGCATCGCTGTGGTAGGGGAGGCAGCTTGGTGGCTGTTGCTACTGTTGCTGCGGTCACCCAACGAACCACTGGAGCCACTTCGCGTCCGTGTGCGCCAGATACTTGGGGTCATTGGTGTGGTGGCATCCGTGGCACTACCAGACACGTGACCCTCATCTTCGATAATGAGCTCGTGTTTGTTCACCACGCTGAAGTCGACATTGCGGCTAAATACCAGCCCGCGATACGCGTAGCGACGCACGCTTCTCAAGCATTTCCATAGAGTAGCGAAAGATGTCGCCAATGATGCCTGTAGCAAAACAAAGTGAAAGACGTCCGTCAGTCAAGGATTGCATTGATTGTACTGTTACAAAGATCGTATAAACTCACCTTGGACGAGCCAATATGGTACTTCTGATTCGAGAACTCGATGAGCACGTGGTGTACGTGGTCAGCACCCATATACGAGAGGATCAGTGTTTGCGCATCTTTTCGGCGTAGAAGGAATGTGCCTTGCTCTCGGTTTCTGTAAAAAAAAGTTGGGATGAGGGTCTGGCTAACGACAAAGAAACAGCAATACACGCATTGGACGTACTCAAGAAGCTTTTCAGCGTGGGCCCGATTGATGCTGCCAGCGTAGAAATTCCACGCCTCTTGATCATTGCGGCGGTCTCGTTCAGCCTTTTCCGCTTCTCTACGCCTTTCGAGGGCCTCTTCTTCTTGCTCGCGCCTGCGTGCTTCAGCTGCTGCTGCTGCGTCTTCTTCATCGTTGATCTGGCGTGAACTGGAGAATGGAAACGTAAACTCTTCTACGGACTCCGAGTCATCATCAGTCTCCTCGTTGGCGAGAATGCTGCTGTTCGTAGCCCGCAAGTATACGCCCTTGTCATTCCCTAGAATCCAGTCGCCGCCATAATTGGAGGAGCGATTGCCACTACGAAGAGCTGCTGCGACGTTGACCTTATTGTTGTCGTCGTGCGGATTTACTTGTTCGTTAATAGGCAGCACGATTTCGTCACGCGGTATTGTCGTGATTGCTTTCGTGGGGATACGAAGTAGAGAAGTTGAGAAGTGATGCAAAGCATCTTCCGTCTGAATAATCTCCAATGGCTGAGGGTTACCAGTCGTCTCCAGAATGCCCTGCAACGAACACACCCGTCAATACAGTAAAACATAAGTACATAGTTTTAATCTTCACATCTATAATGTGGTTCTTTGGCGGCCACCTCACCAATGGTTTCGCCAAGCGCGCAAGTCGGATATGCTCCGTGGCAATCCGATCCTTGCAAATGAGCTCCACCATCCGCTCCAAGGCTTCTCGCACCGCCGGATTCTTCTCGTTCTCACCAAAATTCGACTTCCCCACGGTCCACATCCAACCCTTGTAGCCTGCAGCCTGAGCATAAAAATGTTAGCAAACAAAAACAAAATCGCCATTATAGCCACAACAGCATTGCGTCACATACTTGAGCGTACGCAGCAATATCGTCGCTTGTCATGACACGTTTCTGCAGCAGATCAGCCTTGTGCGAGATGAGGAAGCACGGAGTTTCTTTGGGCGACAAATACTTGGACAGACAGTGGCGCCACTTGTCAATTGCTGCGATGGAACTCACTCGATGCACGTTGAAGACGAAGAAAATGCCGTCCAGGTCTTCACACAGAAGAGCGTGCAACGATGACGCACCAGCATCCACCTCAGCACTGGAAACGTCCCACAGATGCAGCAGCAGCTCTTGGCCTCTATGTTTGTAGCTTATAGAAGTCACATCCACTCCAATAGTGGGCGAGTACGTCGTCGGGTACGATCGCTGCAGCCATCGCCGCACAATGCTCGTTTTGCCCTATATTCAGAAATCGATCACCAATTATCAGATTTGAGCACAAAAATAGCAACATTTTGCCCAATTTACCACAGCGGAGCCGCCGACTAGCGCAATTTTGAGCTCTGGCGTCGGATCTAGCCCATTTTCAGCTCGCAATTTGGCCCAATTGCTCAATTGGTCCTGCGAGACGCCGTGCCCTCCAGCTGCTGCGCTTCCTGGGGACTGACGGGCGAAGAGCGAAGACCCAGACGCCTCCCCAGGAACGTCGACGAGATCATCTTCATCCATTTGGACGTGGCGTCCACCGCAGTCTCCGCCGTGCTCTGCATGGTCACAACTTAAAAATGATTCGCAAAAATGGGTAATATTTAGTCACTCATTCGAAGTCTCCGTTTTAGCGACACCTCTGTAAATCGATGTACTTGATTTCAGTAGGAGAGCCACTTCAACATACTCAACCCAGAATAGAAGTGACCCATTTCAGCCATTTTTGTCATTTGCCATCAAGAGCTCAAAGATGTCGGTGGTTGTGTTCACTGGGACGCTCTCCCAGCCTCGTAAAGACGCCACCGCGGAGGCAGAGAAGCATGGATATGTAGTAGAGAGCCGTCTCTCCAAGACCTCAACTTTCCTGGTCTGTGGAGCGAAAGTTGGCGCTAAAAGATGGAAGAAGCGCAGAAATTGGGGGTGCAGACACTTACAGAGCAGGAATGGAGGGACAGACTGGCCAGTTGCAACGCAAAAGCTACAGTTGAAGAGCAAGTCGATACTGCAGAGCAGAAAAGAGCGGCGTCGCCGTTGAAATCGAGCGCTGGGAAGCGCAAGACGCGAGCAGAAGACGAGGATCTGAAGGCAGAGGCTGCTGTGGTTGTTTTCACGGGAACGCTGACCAAGCAGTCCCGTAAAGAAGCTACAGCGCAAGCGGAAGCAAGAGGCTTCCGTGTCCAGCCGAGGATGACGAAGACCACGACGTTTCTTGTGTGTGGAGACAAGGCAGGCCAGAAACTTCAGGAAGCGGAGAAACTGGGAGTTAAAGTGTTGACGGAGCAGCAATGGGAGGACAAAATTGCTGCTATAGAGCCGCCAGGAGATGGAGATGCTGCTATTGCTGCTCCACCAAGCAAGAAACCGTCAATTGAAACAGACGGTGCTATTGACGCTGAAGTGGTGTACGATGAAGCGACTGGGGCAGTCAATGGGATCAAACCAAAAGTTCTTTTGGTTGACGGCACATTTCATGATGTAAAAAGCGCATCATCAGGTTCAGCGTACATTGTAAAGCGATTAGGCATGGTGTATTCGTGCAGCTGCCCGGCATGGAGGAACCAACGCCACCCTCCCAACGCTCGAACCTGCAAGCATTTGAAGCAACTTTTAGGTGAAGAGTTCGAGACTGAGCGTGCCCGAGGCTCAGCTACAGCTCCTCGCGGCACAGGCAGTGGAAGAGCTGTTGTTAAGACCACTGCACCTAAAGTGCTGCTTGCGAAGAAATGGGAGCGTAAGAGCAATGATCCAGTCGGATGGTGGATTAGCGAGAAATTGGATGGTGTGCGCGCCTACTGGGACTCGTCGAAAAAGGTATTTCTCTCTCGCTTGGGGAACGAATATCCAGCACCGAGTTGGTTCACCGCCAATTTTCCAGATAACGTGGACCTTGACGGCGAGCTCTTCGGTGGCCGAGGTGCATTCCAGTTAACGGTGGGGATTGCAAAGACGCAAGGGTCTCAACAGTGGAAGACGCTCGTTTACAAGGTATTTGACGTTCCAAGCCTTAAAACGAAATCTTTCGAAGAGCGCATGGCATATGCTCAAGATGTGGTGTCGTCAGCTTCGTCGAAATACATCGAGTGGGTAGAGCACACTAAATGCCGGTCGATGGAGCACTTAGACGAGGTGTTCAATGAGATAGAAAATTTTGGGGGCGAGGGACTCATGATTCGTGAGCCGGGCAGCCAATATGTCAATGGGCGCTCGTCGTCATTGTTGAAGATCAAGACTTTTCATGATGGAGAAGCCGAGGTGCTTGCATACGAAGATGGCAAGGGCAAGTACGTGGGGATGGTTGGAGCTCTACGCTGTCGGATGGCAAGTGGCAAGATGTTCAAGGTGTCTAGCGGACTGTCAGACCAGCAGCGCGACAAACCGCCTGCTATCGGAAGCATCATCGTGTACAAGTGCCAGGAGCTCACGAACGACGGCATCCCGCGCTTCCCAGTGTTCATCGGCATCGCCGCTGACAAAACCTGCGCCAAAGATCCCGTCATTGCCAACGCCATCGGTCGGGGCGAATGATATTAACCCCTACTGCTGCCGTATGTATAATTCAATGTATTCCTGCATCGATGTATCAATTAGTGCTGACTCACTTGTCTGAGCTTCGACTTGCTGTTTTTTCCACCAATCATCATCCTAAAATCTCGATTTCATCCAATCACAGACATTTATTATCGTCGCCGTCCGCCGTCATGAGGAGCTCTTCGTGCAGCTTCCTCCAGCTCCCTTGCTCGCTGCTGATCGAGTTCCTGGACCTGCGCGAGGCCATCAACCTGCTCAACACCAGTCGGAGCTTTCGTCACGACCGCGAATTGACGTCCACAGCGCTCGAGAAGACTCGGTACGCGCAGCATTTCCATCAAAAGTGCGCCGCCGACTGGTGGCACCTCACGCCTCTGTGGAAAGCGCGACTGGCCGACGACTGGGACGAAGACGACGACGAGAAACCTGCCAGAGACGTGTGGGACGACTGCCACGTACGCGCTGCAGCTGGCAAAGAGCTCACGTACTGGAGAGACACCGTGAGGGAGACGCCTCAGTGGCAGCACGTGCCTTTACTGTCCATTATTGACTTTATGGTGAGCCAACTGCTGCCGCAGAGCTACATCAGCTTCAAGTATGCAGCCACAGTGTACACAGCGCGGCCAGTGATTGTGCGGCTCCATCCTCCAGCGGCTACTGCTGCAGTCAATGATGATGCAGATCAAGTTGTGGCCAAGAAGATCAGCGAAGCTTTGGTGGCTCAGAATGGCAAAGTGACGTCGCTCTTTGGACTCCACTGGGAGAATATGCACGTGGATCAAAAGACGGGGATAGTGACGTGTGCAGTTTGTCAGTTGTATGCTGATGAGGTGGAGAAGTATCAGAACAAAGTGGCGGAGCTTGTGAACGAGTGGAAAACTGCAGTACAAGCACAATTACCAGAGTGGAGGGCGCAGGGTTTGCATCAGATGGAGATCGATAGAAAGACCTACGAGATGAGAGAGGAGATGATCCCGTACAGCGGATTCTATACGTCCAACGTTGCGCGGAGACATGGCGACGTCATCATTCGCCATATCTGCTCGCACTGGAAGACGTTAGACCATCTCAAGATCAACACGCTTGGGTATCGAGACGCCTCTCAGCTCATGTACGCATTGACGTCGGACATCCGGAAACAGTGTCAGCATTTTTCAAAGATCAAACAAGCCATGGTAGGCGCGTTCCCAAAAGTAGCGCGAATCCGCTACGAAGCGGACGAAGTAGCATCGCCACAGTCGGTGAACTTGTGGCAGGAAGAGCCTGTGACAGAACTGGTTGCGGGGGTTTCATCATGCGGGTTCCTCTGTGGCATGCTCTTTATTGAGAAGAGCCTTTGAGTGTGGATTGGTATTTTAAAGCTGGAAAGGAAACTGTGACTGATAACGCCGTTTGTAGCAGAATGCCTCGCACGATTCACATTTGCCAAGATTCAGATGAAAGGAGCCAATAGCATTGGGTGCCTATCAGTGCTTGGACTCGGTGTGTAGCTCTTCGTCGTCATATTTGTACGATGCGCCTGATGAAGACGAACAAAATCGCCGAAGCTGGCGATTTGTGCTGTTCAGTTTGTCGAGGTGATTCAATGCTGCGCGGTTGGCTGGTGTGGTTTTCGAGAGCGCTGTTTGACCTGGCGTTCTGCTTTTGCTTGAAATAAGCTCAACGCACGACGATTAGCATTGGCGGACATGACGCCGCTGTTACCCACCCATTTGATTGCAATGAAGAGATCAGCAGACCACCGAGTAATTAAACAAGGTTATTGAACCATGCCTTCTGAGGAAAGTGCTGATGAGGTTTCGCAGCGGACTGAAGACCATCCCGGCAAGTAAGGCTCGATAGAGTTTGTGACGAGCCGCGTTTGAGTATCCGATGCTCATGAAGCAGAGTTGCCGCTCATTACACGTCGGTGGAATAGAGTTCTGTACAGGCAGTTCAAAGTCGCTGGTGGTCAGCAGCTACTCTTCCCGAAAAGTTGCCTTGGTCGTCATCACAATCCACCATGTTTCACCTGATGGCGTGAGAAGCTGGACCGGATTATTGTTTCTCCGGATGACGTGAAAAGCTCTGTCGTGTCCTCACCCACAGGCCCTGTGTGGCACAGGGTGCTATGTATTACTCAGCTTAGTTTTTCTGGATGGCTACAACTTGCCCTTCCAAAAAGTTGTCTTGGTCACCATCACAAACCACCATGTTTCGCCTGATGGCGTGAGAAGGATTATTATTTCTCCCGATGTCGTGAGAAGCTCTATCGTGTTCTCACCCACGAGGTGTTATGTATTACTCAGCTTAGTCCCTCTGGACGGCTACAACTGTACGTCAGCGCGTGAAACAAGGAGTTTAATCTTTACGCCATTCAGCAGTTCGCTACCGAAGCCCCAGATACTTCATTCCGCAACTTTATCTCGAGGACCCCCCTCGTTATGCGCTTCTGCTGTATTCTACTAGTGACTGCCGTGTTTGTGACCGGCACCGCAAATTCCATGGTCACGGATTCCGAGCAGATTAAAACCTCCTCGGTGGCATCGACAGACGTGGTTCACGCAACTGACAACGCCAGATTACTTCGGACTCAGGACGACGCCGACGGAGAAGAAGAGAGGGCATTTAACTTCAAGTCACTCACAAAAATCTGAAGGGCCTGTTCAAGAGCAAACCAAAATTAACGAAACAGGAAATCCCCATGCCTTCTGCCAATGAGCTCAGACTGATGAAGGAGGGTCGCAAAGATATCTCGTTCAAATATTTCAAGATATGGGACGAGATTGGGTTGTCTAAGGCGACTGTGGAGACCATTGTGAAAAAGCGGGGTATTGCCGACGACTTTTGTGGTACAAACAAGTTGCTATCCAGGGAAGGACTAATGGTTAGGCAAACCTCTCCTTAGGACACTCTCTCCTGGAATCTGAAGACCTCAGTGGTTTGGAGGCCCGACATCGACCAAGACATAAGGAGCTGACTACTTCGAGTATAGTGTAGCTCTTCGTCACCGCGACTGAACAGCTTCTTTTGCAAAGGTTTTTTTGTCGCGTTGATATTGAATAGCGTTTGCATCGATGTGTGATTGCCATGTACCAACCCGTGGCTATACTCGGACAAATCTAGCTGCTGCGAGTACCAGTAAAGCGATTTCGAACTGACACGACTGACTGACGTTGCTTTGCCAACGCCGATCAAAACAACACCTCAATGTAAGAGCAAACGATAGCTGGAGTGACAAGAAAAAGATGCCAGTGCTTGATCGCCAATCAAGGCAAGATTTAGTCTGCTTACGGTTTTAGTCCTTCAACAGAACAATAATGCTCGACTGCAATCGCATGGAAGCTTTACTGCCAGATACCAGCGAGCTCCCATGTTTTGTATCTGCCCGAGGTTTTCCTAGTCGTCGTTGAATTTCGCGCGGGGCCATCTTCACCGTCATAAAAATGCGGTGCGTGTCAGAACGCTTGCCGGTGTGGTGGTTACAGTACGTCAACACAAATGACAACGACGTCGTAATGGCCAAGAGTAGCGGCAAGCAGCAGTGCTTACGTTTTGAGTATCAGACAACGCGTGGTCGGTATACAGCATAGGCAAACTGCGGCCATAGTCTCTGGTTCAAACCGTCGCTTATTGTTGACAACGTTGAACCTCGAGTGTCCTCAAAGACAAGCACCGCGATTACCAATCTTGTTCAACACGAGATAAACTTGGCGCTACATGCACCTGAAATTCAACCATCGCTGACGATAAAGAAACCTCAGACAGATACACAAAACATGGCGGCTTCGCTGGCAGTAAAACTTCCATGCAATTTTAGTCGTGGTCGAGATGGGGTTTACCGTAAACGATCGGGTGTCGAATGCGCACTCCAGTTGCAACTACACGGAAGCCGCAGCACTTGCAGATTGCCCGTTGGCTGTCACACTTGTCTGGCTTCTCTCGACAATAGTCTTCGAGGCTTTTCTCTAGCATTGCCGCAGCTGAAGAGAACACTTGGTCTTTCTGTCCTGTTGAACGTGCTAAAGACCATGGTTGAAGGAGCCTTGTCTTTGCGGACATGGCTACAGGCCCAGACGATCACCGGCTCATCGATCACTAATCGATTTCCTAGTGAGAACACACTTCTTCAAACACTCCTCCCCGCGCGAGCAACTCGCTTATCGATCAGCGCTCCGCCCCTCGAATGACACCTCAACTGCAACACTTGTCGCCCGTGACGCTCGTTCCCACTCGGTCGTCCAAAGCTGCAGCTCCACTTTCATTCCTCGAAAAGATCGACCGCCTCGAGATCAACTACACAGTCGTCCGCAATGACGTCGTCTACTACATCGTGGACGTCTTCCTGCTGCACCACACCTCGCGTATCCCGACGCTCAACACGCCCACGGCCAATAACTCCCAACCAGACTACCAAGTGGAGCACCGCTTCTCGGACTTTGCGGATCTGCGCTACCAGGCTTGGGCCTATGCACAGCGCAAGCATGAGGACGGCCACATTTGCAAGTACTGCAGCAAGTACATGCACTTCATTCTCTACTCGATGGCGCAGCCTCGGGTCTATGTCAAGCTTAGCGTGGGCGTCGAGCGCCGCAAGAAGGTGCTCAAGAACTTCTGTGATGCTTTCATTGGCATGGCGCTCAGCAGTAAAGCGGAGACCCAGTCTCGCGACGCCATGTGCGACGGCTGCCAGGCGATCCCCCACCTAGTTGAGCGCTTCCTCCGTCACTAGGATCCCTCAAGTGTTATTATCCTGTAGCATTAGTATCAAAGAAGTTCACGTCAAAGTATCATAAGCTCGCAACTCACTTAGTTCGATGTTGTCCATATATCTTAGTGTCCTCCTGAGCCGGGGAATTCATTTGTCGCTCGTGCTTCAGTTTCTGCTTGGTGGCCAATCACTTTGATGACGCTCACCTTCATTTCGTGTTCCGCCGACTCGAGTCATAATCGAATGAAGAAGTTGTGTGTGAAGAGAGAGAACTTCCCTGCTGCGGTTGAGGTCGTGTTTGCCGCGCATCGGGATCTCTGGAGGCTTTATGGCGTGGGATCGTTGCTATCGCTCGTGTGTGTATGCAAGAAAACACGCGAAGCCATCCTAGCATGGACTGAGGCTGTGCTTGTGGACATCTCTCTAGGCAAAGAGGATTTACCTGTTCCTGTTCAGTTGTCCGCACAGAATCCTCGCTCCAAGCTTCGTAAGATCGTGGAGTTGATGGACTTCACGTACCTTACGGCAACCAAACTCCCTTTCATCAACGACCAGCACAAACTGCCTGCAGACGTCCAAGCCAAGCAGCAGAGTGACGAGTTCTGTCGGCGAGTTCTGTGCGGCCGTCAGGTCCAAGTTGTAGTCGCCGAATGCCCCGGCAAAGGCTGGGGAGTCCTCGCTGCACAGGAGATCGGGCAAGGCGAGTGTGTTGGCGAATACACAGGCGAACTCATCTCTTCCCGAGAAATGCAGCGTCGCTACCGAGACCTGTACGACTCGGAGGCCAAGAACTACGTGCTGTCGCTGCGGGAGCACGTGGCTCGGCAAGGACTCGAGTTCGACGTCGTGCGCACCAATGTGGACGCGTCCTCCGGTGGGAACTTGACGCGGTTCATTAACCACAGCTGCTCGCCCAACCTGGAGGTGGCAGCCGTGCGTGTGGACTCGTACATCCCTAGACTGGCGTTGTTCGCCCAGACTCGGATTCAACGTGGCCAAGAATTGACTTTCGACTATGGCGAAGGTTCCGATCCGAGCAATGCAAACACGAATGGCAATCAACGAGGACGAAGATGTCGATGCGGAGCTCGACAATGTCGAGGGTATCTGCCGACGTCAGCGTAGCATGAACCTCAATTTTACACTTGATTTCAGTATGTATTTGGCAAATTCATCTTGGCCACGAACATTTTGCGCAATGTCGGACAAGACTTACGACCAGGTGTGCGAGGATGCGACTGCCGCGGCGGAGATGCGGCTGCTAGAGCACTTTAAGCAGCACGGCGGAGAGGTTTGGACTATCGGCAGTGGCTGCCAGAACTGCCGGCAGAAATTGGAGGACGTTAGCAGTTTGAAGGTTCGTCGACTGCTCCACGGTCTCCGTTAACAGTGGGTCGGTCTCAGTTGGCGATGGTGTCTTTGTTGACTCTGTAGAGATGCGCTAATTGCGATGCAGCTCTCTTCTGCAACCGAGAATGTCAAGTCAAGGCCTGGCCAGGACATAAGGCAGAGTGCACAGTGATTTCGACTTTCAAAAGACTGCACAAGAGCACGAATTCCGATTCAAAGTCGGTAGTGTTTTTGAAGAAGTTTGCTATTGACTGAACGAGCTAACGACTGAATTGTTGAGTGCTGCAGACTTGCGGAGTTATTGAAGACTCTCTCGCTGTCGACAGACGCCAAGCAGGCGGTGGAACCGAAGACGGCAGGAGTTGCGAGTTCCATTGGAATGACTGGCCCGGAACTTCCAGGATGGTTCTTCACAGTGGATTTTGATGAGGTATAGTGGCTTTAAGCTGCGGACTTCTTGTGCTTACAAGCTTTCTGACTTTGCGGGTCGAGTAGGCACCGAAGGAGCAACAGAAGGCCGTGTACCAGGCAGCGCTGGAGCTTTATGGACTTCTCAAAGACGAAGAGTGCTGGTAAACAATCTACGCTTTCATGACTATGCGTAAAAGGATGACGTCTAACATCTTCGAATGCTGATAGGACTCGCGATAAGGAAAGCTTTCCGCGCTCGAGCTACACTCTCGTTGACGTAAGTGGAAACGGAGCCTTGCTGGACGCTAGTTGCTGTATTCCTGACAATTGTTGTCGCCTGATCAATTTGCAGTCTCTGGCGCATGCATCCCCTGCGGCAGAGCAGTTGCAAAAGGAGTTTGTCGCGATGAATGGGCATCTGCTGCTGTTTTCTGCATGGCTGCAGCACCCTGAGCCACCTGCAACACAGGCCATGCCAATTGAAGACCGCACTTTCTTCGGAATCGTAGATTCATTGCTGCAGATCAGGTAAGAGCAACGTTTCCTCATTCTTCAGTGGTCTGAGCATTGTCACTAATTGTGTGATGTCTTGTTAGCACTCTTCGCGATGGAGTAGATACCTTTATGGATGCCAGGTCCTCGTAGAACAAACTACATAGAATGAAAGCTTTGTTCAAATCATCATAAAGACAACAGTAAGAACCTTCCGCTACAACCTATAGCTTCAGCACCTCACGTCGACACCTTCGCCACGCGATATAGTGTGTCCAGCATCTCCTCAATATCTTCGTCCAGTTCGTAGCACTCGAGCGCAGCAACAACTTTCTCGTCATCGCTCAATATCAAGTCCTTCAGTCGCGCCTTCTCGTCTGCCGAGATCAACTTGTCTGCTGCAATGCGGCTAGCCGCCTTGAGAGCCAACGCATAGCGCGCACGTTGAGTAAGTGCGCGTTTATCCAACTCTCCGTCTTCATCCAGCTCCCCTCTAGCAGAACGAGAACGCCATCACGTCAGTTCGGTCGTTGACTACGGCGCTAAGTCTTGGGCAGTCTCCTCACCGTCAATGATGCCCTTCTCTTCCAGCTCCGTCACTGAAGGTCTTTTCCGCAGTTGCCTCGCAATCTGGTCAGCCTTCATATGACGTTCAAGTTGGTGCTTGGCGCCTTGCAGCACAGGAGCCACCGCTGCATCTTGACCTGTAAAATAAACACAACAACCACAAACAAATATGAGTCTCTTGATGTCTGTTTCTAGTAGTCTTTAAGCGCTTGTACCTTCCAAGATATTGTGCGACACCAGTTCATCCTTCTCCGGCCTCGACTCCAGTAAATGGGACACCTGGTTCTGCACCAGATTTCTCTCGAGTTTCTTGGCTGTGGCAGTCAGACTGGGCGCCAAGTCTGCGCTGGTCTCCAGTACTCCTGTGGTCCTCAGCTCTCCAATCGACGGCCGCTTCGTCAGCTGCTGGTGCACTTTATCCGAGTTAAGTTGCCGCTGCAGTTTGTCCTGCGTGGCCTGCAGACTGGGGGCCACGCCGTCTCCTCTGTGGACAATCGCGCGGTCCTGCAGCTCCTGGACGTCCGGGCGGCTCTCCAGGCGATGCGCCAGCTCGTCGGCGCTCATTCTGCGCTGCAGCTGCTTCTGCACGCCTTGCAGCGTTGCCGCAACGTTGCTGGAGGCTGCTGGGAGCACGTTGCGTTGCTCCAGCGCCTCAGGATCGGGTCGCGCCTCCAGCATGTGGTCCACTTTCTCCGACGCGCGTCGCCGCTGCTCCTTCGAGAGCGTCTCGTCCGTGCCGAGTGGCTCTTGGTCCGGCCCTCCGTCCTCTGCTTTCGGCTGCGTCATCGTCTTGTTCTGCGTCTTCTTGGACTTCTTGCCCATCGATCGCCGAGTCTGCAACGCTTGAGGCTCGAGAGGAATCTTTGCTACTGAGCAGAGAAAAACACGCAAATCAGAATGTACCAGTTATTTGGTACGGTTTTTGAGAGCAGTTAATTAGTAGGAGATTGTACCAAATAACGGGTACGATTGGGTTGTCCCACTAACAACTTCAAGGATCGTGTCGTTTCGTGCGCAAAAGGAACGTGTATTGTCGAGCTGTTGCTGTTGTTGTTTTTGTCTAAATGAACTTGTACGCGACTTCGATGAGCTGCTGGGACGTGATGGAGCTCTCTCCCGTTCGAGCCAATTCTTCTTTCGCCATTTCCGTCACGAGCAGCAACTTCTTGACGGAGATGGGGCGGTCCGACAGCAGCGACAGGATTGCCTCCATCTGGCCGTCCTCCACGGGCAGCCCCGTGTGCGTGATCACTGCCTCCAATTCGTCCTTGCGCGTCAGTTGTGGCACCTCCAGACACAGGTCGAACACGTCGCTCAGCTCCACCGACTGCAGGGCGGTGATGTTGGACGTGACGCCAATCACCACCAGCTTCCGCCCAGCCACGGGCACTGGATTGCGCACCAATACCATCAGTGCTTGCAGCACCAAGTTCGAAAAACGAGGGCCCATTCCTGTTGAAAATATGGCAGGGCAAGTAAGATACAAGATCCAGCGCCAAATCACATCACATAAAACAGCGAGAACGCACCAACGTAGTCCATGAGTCGCTCGATGTCGTCCAAGATGATGATACTCAACGGAGATCGATACGCCTCCTCAAACACGTTGTTGATGTACGAGCACTTGCCGCTCTCAGCACGCGAAATGAGCTCCGACGCCTTTACCATGCGCACCAACGGGAATTCGCTCGCGACAGCACAGTAGGTGGCTAGCGCAGTTTTACCAGCGCCGCGTTCGCCATGAAGCAATACTGACATCAGCGGCGTCTTGTCGTTCGAACGGACCTGCTCGATGACACGTACAAGGCCTTCGCGCACATCCGTGAATGACTTACCGTAAGGAATTAAGCCGTTCTTGTAGTACAACGAAAGCTGATCACTGGGGGCACCGAACTTTGGCTTTACCTCGGTAAGCGCCAGAGCGAAATCTTCCAGTGAGATCACCGGATTAAAATTGGCGATGGCATGCATGGTCTTGCCATCTGTACCACGCGAGAGGGCGTGCGCCGTGGCGGCACGTACCAAACCTTCAAGTTCAGCACCCGAAAAGTTCTTGGTTCGCTGGACGAGATTTTTGTAGTCAGGATCGTCACTGACGTGTTTGGTGGGGTCCAGGCAGTTGTCCAGGTCAGCAATAACCTTGGGGTCGAGAGCTCCTTTTTCACGGGCACGATCCGTATGGATTTTGAGAATCTGTGCTCGTCCTTGTTCATCTGGCAGATTGATCTCGATTTGCACCTCCAGACGACCAGGACGCATTAATGCTTCATCGAGCATGTCCTAGCAGAGCCACACGCACACACAAATAAGCTTCAATTTACTCAAAATGACAGACCCAACGACAGTCTTACCTTTCGGTTGGTCATGCCAATCACCAAAACGTTATTCAGACTGTCAACACCATCAATCTGGGTCAGCAGCTGATTCACCACACTGTCACCCACACCTGTGCCGTCACGACTCGAGCCACGCTGCTTACAGATAGCATCGATTTCATCGAAGATGATGATGTGGACGTCGCTCTCATCCCCAAGCTCCTCCTGGTCCTTTCGAGCCTCCGAAAAGAGCTCACGGATTTTGCGTTCAGACTCACCAACAAACTTGTCCAGAATTTCAGGTCCGTTGACCACCTTGGGCTCATGAGCCGTCAGCGCCTGGGAGATCTTCCGTGCAATCAACGTCTTACCACAACCAGGAGGGCCGAACAGCAGCATACCGCGTACGTGCTGGATACCAAGCTTCTGAATGACGTCTGTAGGGAACAGTCGCGAGGCGAAGGCACGTCGGAAAATGTCGTTGAACTCCTTGTCGAGACCTCCGATGCCGAGCTTGGTGAAGTCAAAGTCCGGCTTGAACACTGTGCGCGTCATGCCACTGGACTGGTTGGTGAGACGGATCGGCGCGTCCTTCCCCTTGGTGAAGTTGATGATGGCACCTTGGAGATAGACCCCGACTTTAGGCGCGAAAGAGTCCGGACTGACGTCGCCATCCACTGTGTCAATGCTTGAGCACTGCAGTCGCAACGGGAGTCCGTCCACCCTCACCGCCATGATCTGCCCCACTGCAAAGGCCTGGTGCGTGTACTCGGCTTCGAAGACGTCCTTGAGCAGACTGCAGTCCACGACGCGGACGTCGTTTCCTTGCGCTCTGGTCAGAACCTGCTGGATCTCGAACGTGACGGTGCTCAGCACGCCCTTGGCAGCCTTGGACGGCGCGTAGACCGAGATCTCGCAGGCCTGATTGAGTGGGAGGCCCACGCACATGCGCTGCATGGTGCCCACAGCCACACTGCCGGGCTGGATGTCCTTGTGGGGCTTGGCGGCCAGCACAAACTTGCGGTTGAGCCACACGTTGAGGCCGTGGGCGCGGATATCTTCCTTGGAGACGGCCCCGGGGGCGTCTGCTTGACCAGGTGCATGAAGTCATCCAGGTGCACGTACACGCAGTTGGTGAAGGCGAAGGAGTTGCCGGGGAGCCCCACGACAGCAGCCTCGAACGCCATGATGGACAGGCGCAGTGGGGACGTGGCGTCCGTTTGTAGACTGCAAGATCGGCTGAAAATAATATTTTAGATGAACTTTCAGCCAATCAGAGGTGGAGTTTTAGAATTCAGCCAATCGGAAGGATCCAGGCAATGTTACTTAAGAAAATGCAGATGGAAGAAGCGGATGCCCATCATAATAGCTGCTGGGCAGCTCATTTGCCACTGGAGATCCGGGCGCTTCCTCATGTAATTAAGCTGGTTAATGAGTTTGCTTTGTCAGTGGAAGAAGCAGCGCGGGAGGCGGCGGCGACTGGTCAAATGAAGTGGCTGAAGACTCTCCTGCCTCGACTTGTGGGGTACAAAGAAGATCTTTGTCTTCGATTCATCGAAATCGGCGCTGCCAATGGCCACTGCGACGTGATTAGGACGACGCACGACTGGTGTGGAAAGCCGAATTTCTATCTGAGTGAAAAGAAGTATCAGCCGTTGACTGAGGCTGTTGCTGGGGGTCATAGAGAGGCAACGATCCTGTTGCTGAAGCTGTTGGTATGGAACGTTGACAAGGCCATGAAGAAAGCTTTGGACACGAAGCAGCAAGAGATGGTGGAGTTATTGTGTGAATTTGCCCATCACAGGCAGACTCTTCCGTGGATGATTAAAAGCGGGAACCTTGCTGGCCTCAAGATTGTGTATCCGAAATGCGGCCCTAGTGATGTGAGGGCAATGTGCAGAGGAGTGACAACAGCCATCGAGTGTGGGTACCTTCCGGTTATTAAGTTTTTACATGAGAAACCATGTTGGTATCAGTACGAAGAGTACTATTATGGTGATGATGATGCGTGGCCACTTGGTACAGCGATTCGGAGTGGCCAGTTGGAGATTGCAAAATACTTGTACGACAACGACAGGCACAGACAGTCTTTGCTTCAGGTGGCGCTGTCTACTGCTGCAGCCCTTGACCATGCTGAAATGGTAGAACACTTTTGCGACGTTGGAGAATACGACGATTTGTTGTTAGAAAAAGCCCTGGTCAGTGCAGCGGAAAGCGGCAGCGTCAACGTTATGAAGTCCCTGCAAGCTAAAGGGGTCTCCAAGCATTCTTCCTTTGATAAGGCTTTTGTGCATGCAGCTGGCAATTCGCAAATTGAGGCTGCAAGATATCTGCTTAGCATCGAAGGGTATCGGCCTACTTCAACCAGTGAAGCATTCTCAGCTGCTGCCGCTGGTGGACATCTTGGAATGCTGAAACTTCTAGATGACGAGGAGCAGATTCCACCTTCGCGTGTGATTAATACGTTCAAGTGGGTGTCGACGAGTCGCAGCTCGAAGTGTAGGGATCATAAACGCGTCGAAGTGTTGAAATTCCTCTACGATAAGGGAGACATATCTTCTGAGGTGATCAACCAAGTTTTTCCGCGAGCAGCAGAACGTAGAAGTGCTACTGTTGTAAAGTTCTTGTTATCTCTTCCGAGGTAATACGGACGATGTTCATGGACACGAGACCATTGAGCTCTTGAACGGTGCGTGTATCCTACCCGAGCCGATTGAAAAGGTGTTCAAGAAAGCGCTTGGTTGACTACCGCAACTCCGCGAGTGCTGGATGCCTACATAAGACTGGAACTGTAGCTGACAACGTGATCAAGAGTTCCCTGGGGAGTGCTGGTGTTGGAAAGATTGTTGGGTTGATGGGCACTCTGCATCGAAGCAGATACGACACCATTGCATTGAAGAGCTACGATGTTGACTAGAAGAGCCACTTTCGACGCTACCTACGCCTTGAGCCCCTTGCTGATCAAAAATGCGTCTTGGTTCGGCTCACGACCCAAAAATTCCTTGAGCATGACACTGGCATCCACAGAGCCACCACGTGCCAGGATGAGCTCGCGGTACGCCAATCCTGTCTTGGGGTTCATCAGTCCCTCCTTCTTGAATCGGGATGCGAACATGTCCATGGAAAACACCTCGCTCCACATGTAGCCGTAGTACTGCGCATCGTAGCCGCCTGCCAGGTGGCCGAAAGAGCCGGCGAAGTTCGTGTCAGGGGTATTATCGATTTATGATCCTGTGTCATGGGTTGCGTTCATGCAAGCAGTAGTGGCGATGTTGCAGGCTGAGCACTTCACTGATAGCATTGAGGTCGATCGACTACTTTCAAACAGAAATGGACAAACTACTAAGTACTGGCAAGAAGGAAGCGAGGCCAACGAAGACCGAGTTACTGTGTTGGAGGAAGTTGTGGGATGATCTATTCTTCTCAGAGAGAAAAATATTGCTGCGAGGGTGAAATTGTGTACAAGTGCTACTAGTCGGTAGCGGGGGCGACCGATCTATCATTTTCAAGTCACACTACGCACGCCGAATGATGAAATTTAATTCGATAAGGCCATAAATGTTTGACATTGTCGGTATCATTTGCTAACACAGTCAGTGGTTATTCTCGTATACAAGAGTTCAACAAAGACGGCTGAACACTGTTGCAATCCTTGAATGTCGAAACAATGGTGCTATAGTGCTGGTCGTGGATGAAACGGAACTACGGTGTTGACAAGACATATCATGTGCAACATACTCAAGAGGAGCAGCATTTGAGCAGTCATTGTGGACTGGATGTTCCCCAGAGCATATAGGTATCTCGCTCAGACCGTCAAAGAGATCGAGAGAGTATTTGAGTAACACTGCTAGCAAGATAACACACTCCATGTTTGCGTCTACACAGTATGCGTATTATTAAAATTACTCGCTTGGAGTTGAACAGGTATACTGTAGAAGCCAATGAAACATGTATGTATCGATTGCGAGGCAGATCTTATCTTACCTTGCCATAGAGCAGTAAAGCATCGTGCTTCACTACGCTTCACGATGTCCAGAAGGTGCCAAACCCATGCCAAATGCTGAAGCAACTCAGCACCCTCCTCCAGTAGACTAAAAGTATTGCCACCATCGCCTCAAAATCATCAGACCTGGCTCGACTAGTTATTTAAAACACCAATCTACCCAGGAGAGAGCTCAGAGAAGCTCTCCACTTCCATAAGCAGCACTATCTCCATTTTGTCCTTGCATAAAGGACATACGTTTGTCCTAGAATTCAACATAAACTGTCCGCGGGTCACATTGCGAGGCGTCGGTTTTGCCCGTGTTCGTATGAAGCTCAGTGGCGTCTCCTAAATCAATAAAGTGGTTAAACTAGTTCACTCTTGAACCAACTACACCCATGGAAGAGCTTTTTGCATTTGGAACGTCTGTGGACGTGGAGTTAAGGCGTCAAAAATTGGTCCTTTTACTTATCCTGATAATCGAGGCTGTTGGGGTTAACGTCATTGTTCTTAACGAGAACACTTGTCAAAGAAAAAAATCGATCCTACAAGCCACCTAGCAACCATTGAGTTATCCTGGTCGTAAACGACCCGAGCTGCTTTAAACAGGTGCGGGAAGAGGGCGGTTTTAAGGAACGCTGCGAACTGAACCCACAGTATGTAGTCCGCGTCATTCCGCAACTGTGCAGGCGTCATGGTCTTCAGCTTGTTGCCGATACCAATCTCTTTACCCAAACTCTTGATGCTCCAACCCTTGTCCTTCAACGCTTGCAACGAACTTGTCATTTGCGCATGCTGTTTCGAGTACATCTTTTCAAGCTTCGCTATTTCACTCTTCTTGAACATCCGAACCCATGTCGCTTTCAAGTAGTCTAGGAACCCGGCTCTCTCTTCCACGTCCAAATCTTCTCCACCCTCTTCGTCTCCTTCAGTCTCGTGAATTCTCAAAAGCCGGTTGCCATTGCCCTCTTCTCGACCAACATCAGTCGACCGAACGACGGTCGGAGCCGATATCTCGGAGAGCGGGTGATGATCAACGTCTTGGATGGCTGAGACTGCATCCATTCTTGCAAGGAGGGTGGCAGACGCCACAAGCAGGAGATAGAGTAGACGCATAGTCGTTTTCAGGCAGATCGATGGGCTAAGCTCCGGCAAGTAAATTTTAAAGTGAGGACGGTAGGATTTTTTGTTCTGCATTGTGCCTATCGACTGGACTGGAAGGTGGAGCGAGATCAACAGTCAAGATTTATGGGCAAAATTGATGAATCTCACTATGCAGTTTTGGTTCTCAACAATCCCATGAGGATCTACACTTGCGACAAGTAAAAAGTTGGGCAAGTTGACGATGTTGAATGTTGACCCTGGCGGCAGAAATTAAAACTTTTATCTAATCTTCTTATGATAGCAGAGGGACTAAGCTGAATAACCTTTTGGGTAATAAAAACAGGATAAAGCGTTTCACGTCATCGGGAGAAACAATAATCCGGTCCAGCTTCTCACGACATCAGGCAAAACATGGTGGTTTGTGATGGTGACCAAGACAACTTTTCGGGAAGAGTAGCTGCTGACCACCAGCGACTTTGAACTGCCTGTACAGAACTCTATTCCACCGACGTGTAATGAGCGGCAACTCTGCTTCATGAGCATCGGATACTCAAACGCGGCTCGTCACAAACTCTATCGAGCCTTACTTGCCGGGATGGTCTTCAGTCCGCTGCGAAACCTCATCAGCACTTTCCTCAGAAGGCATGGTTCAATAACCTTGTTTAATTACTCGGTGGTCTGCTGATCTCTTCATTGCAATCAAATGGGTGGGTAACAGCGGCGTCATGTCCGCCAATGCTAATCGTCGTGCGTTGAGCTTATTTCAAGCAAAAGCAGAACGCCAGGTCAAACAGCGCTCTCGAAAACCACACCAGCCAACCGCGCAGCATTGAATCACCTCGACAAACTGAACAGCACAAATCGCCAGCTTCGGCGATTTTGTTCGTCTTCATCAGGCGCATCGTACAAATATGACGACGAAGAGCTACACACCGAGTCCAAGCACTGATAGGCACCCAATGCTATTGGCTCCTTTCTTCTGAATCTTGGCAAATGTGAATCGTGCGAGGCATTCTGCTACAAACGGCGTTATCAGTCACAGTTTCCTTTCCAGCTTTAAAATACCAATCCACACTCAAAGGCTCTTCTCGATGAAGAGCATACCACAGCCTTTAACGCTTGCAACTAACTTATCATTCGCGCATGACGTTTCGAGTACATCTTTTCAAGCTTCGCTAATCCACACCCGATCCAATTTCACATTCAAGTCGTCTAGAGTCTGGATTTTAGGTAGGCCAGCTCTCTCTCTCTTCCGCGTCCAAATCATCGTCTCCTTCAGTCTCGCGAATTCTCAAAAACCGGTTTACACAGCTACCCTAGGTTCTACACCACCGACGGCTTCTACTAGATATGCAGACGTCATCCTAACCTATGAGCGAGCCAGCGCCATCAGAAGACACCGCCGAAATTGCTCCGTCTTGCAGCGAAGGGAGTCAACCATGCAGATTTGAAGTCAGCCCGATTGGCACAGAATTTGAATTACTGTAAACAACGCTGTATACAGTGGTGGTCTACTGTAGGCTCACACAAAGTGCCATGGCCGTAGTACAACTGCAGATACGAAAAAATATAAGAGATTTGGTTTCTGCCGCCAGCATCAACACGCTTGCGCCAATATTCAACATCGTCAACTTGCTGTACACTTGCTGGCAAGCGCTCGCTTTCTTTTTGCTCGCTTCTGTTTTTTTACAAGTGTACAGCAGTTAATGTAATGGCGGGGTTATTTATACAAGTCTTGTCCATTACATCAGGCCGCACAGAATGTGGGGCCAGGCTGGCATAGGAAAGACTTAGGACGAGACGTTACCTCGCCCGTGGAGAGGAGGTATAGGTAGCAGACAGGCGAGGCCGGAGTAAGTCGTAGTCAGTTCTGTATCTACTTCAGAGCAAGCAATAGACCAAGGTTAGCTAGGAAGCGCCAGCTTCCCCAACGTGTGTTCCGTGTTACCGAGACCCACTACAGTTGGGCAAGTTGGCGATGTTGAATGTTAACGCAAGCGTGTAGATCCTCATGGGATTGTTGAGGACCAAAACTGCATAGTGAGATTCATCAATTTTGCCCATAAATCTTGACTGTTGATCTCGCTCCACCTTCCAGTCCAGTCGATAGGCACAATGCAGAACAAAAATCCTACCGTCCTCACTTTAAAATTTACTTGCCGGAGCTTAGCCCATCGATCTGCCTGAAAACGACTATGCGTCTACTCTATCTCCTGCTTGTGGCGTCTGCCACCCTCCTTGCAAGAATGGATACAGCCTCAGCCATCCAAGACGTTGATCATCACCCGCTCTCCGAGATATCGGCTCCGACCGTCGTTCGGTCGACTGACGTTGGTCGAGAAGAGGAAAATGGCCGCCAGAAGGACAAGAGCACAAGGCTGCCGTCTTGCTTGAGATGTGGTTGTATCTATGGCCAGTGCAACTAATTTGACAGCAATCGAGCAGAGTGGCGTCGTGTAGTGAAAAGATGTGGCGACAAACATTTCAGCAGTTGCGAGTAATTGGGAGGTATTACTACTTAAAGCAAAGCATCTCGTAGTGTGTATTGGTTTTCCGAAACCCACTTACATTTTTTCTGGTTAACCATCAGTCATACATGTTTTGTTTTTGTTTTGTTTTGGAAGTAAGGTATATTGAGTTCGATTATGCTTCACAGAACGATCTCGAATAGCCGTTTCGATTACTGCCTCTAATCAGTAACCGCCTGGGCAACACTAAAGTGATGCCCCTGCCAGAAGATTACACTATCCTGGCAACGGGATCCGAAGGTCCCTCAGTGAAGTGGTTGTCAAGCCAATAGCTGACATAAGGTCCAATATGGGTTAGTGCCAAGGTTACTGGCGAAAAGGACGTGTCCCCTGTTGCAAGTGCATCTGTCGGCTGCATCGCGTGTCCATGGCGAGATTAGCCAGTGCATCCGCGGTCTTGTTGAAAGCCCGATAATGATGATCCCACTGCGTATTTCAAGCAGATCAGCCAGCAAACGGCTCTGTGTATCCAGATCAACCAGGTGTCGTTTCTTAGGAGCGTTTCGTGAACGCATCTGGCCCAGTATAAGTTGACTATCGCCAATGACATATGCCGGGGACCAATTGGCTTGTGCACACGCGCGTAAACCAGTGAGGAGGCCTCGATATTCGGCCAAGTTGTTTGTCGTGGATGCCATTGCATGTGACATACTAGCTGCCCAGCAAACGCGAAATCCTGTGGAGAACTGGCCTAATTGAATCACCACTGCACCAGCGCCGCCAGCACCCGGATTTCCCCGAGACCCAGTAGCATATGGGAAGGAAATAACCCGTATAGGGCTTCACATACTACTACGTAGCACTAACAGTATAATGAATCAAATTTACAAATTTCCATTCTAGGGTATTCCTACGTCACGTCGGTGAATGCAAGTGGATTGAACCATGCATGGAAGTTCAATATCCAATTACACCCATGGAAGAGCTTTTTGCATTTGGAACGTCTGTGGACGTGGAGTTAAGGCGTCAAAAATTGGTCCTTTTATTTGTCCTGATAATTGAAGCTGTTGGGGTTAACGTCATTGTTCTTAACGAGAACACTTGTCAAAGAAAAAAAATCGATCCTACAAGCCACCTAGCAACCATTGAGTTATCCTGGTCGTAAACGACCCGAGCTGCTTTAAACAGGTGCGGGAAGAGGGCGGTTTTTAGGAACGCTGCGAACTGAACCCACAGTATGTAGTCCGCGTCATTCCGCAACTGTGCAGGCGTCATGGTCTTCAGCTTGTTGCCGATACCAATCTCTTTACCCAAACTCTTGATGTTCCAACCCTTGTCCTTCAACGCTTGCAACGAACTTATCATTCGCGCATGATGTTTTGACAACATCTTGTCAAGCTTCTCTAATCCAGCCGTTTGACTCTTCTTCAACACCCGATCCAATTTCGCGTCGTCTAGGTACTGAATTTTAGGTAGACCAGCTCTCTCTTCCGCGTCCGAATCATCTTCTTCATCGTCTCCTTCTGTCTCGCGAATTCTCAAAAATCGGTTACCATTGCCCTCTTCTCGACCAACATCAGTCGACCGAACGACGGTCGGAGCCGATATCTCGGAGAGCGGGTGATGATCAACGTCTTGGATGGCTGAGACTGCATCCATTCTTGCAAGGAGGGTGGCAGACGCCACAAGCAGGAGATAGAGTAGACGCATAGTCGTTTTCAGGCAGATCGATGGGCTAAGCTCCGGCAAGTAAATTTTAAAGTGAGGACGGTAGGATTTTTTGTTCTGTATTGTGCCTATCGACTGGACTGGAAGGTGGAGCGAGATCAACAGTCAAGATTTATGGGCAAAATTAATGATTATCACTATGCAGTTTTGGTCCTCATCAATCCTAACACACTAGCGTTAACATTCAACATCGTCATCTTGCCCAACTGCTGTACACGTTTTACTTGTCGCAAGTGTACAGCAGTTGGGCAAGTTGACGATGTTGAATGTTGACGCTCCTGGCGGCAGAAACCAAATCTTTTATCTAATCTTCGTATCTGCAGTTTGTACTACGGCCATGGCACTGTGTGAGCCTACAGTAGACCACCACTGTATATAGCGTTGTTCATGTCAAAATTCTGTGCCAATCGGGCTGCCTTCAAAATCTGGCATGGCTGACCGATTGGGATCTTTGAGATTGGCATGAGGTCGTTGTCAACGTATCAACGAGACGTTGATACCGATACATGCTTACGCCGTTTAGATTAGCTGCAGAAAATTATTTGTGTTCTGACCTTCAGGGCAACATGTGCGGATGATGTCTGCATAGCTCATAGAAGCCCTCGATGATGCAGAACAGGGGGGTGCTGTAATTGTCGGAAGGAGGAGCTACTGATTGTCGTCTTGCTAGAGACGCGGCTGTATCTGTGGTCTCAGTGCAATTACGTTGCAAGCGATTGAGCAGGTGGAGTCGTGTAGAGAAAGTTAGTAGCGACAAACATTTCAGCAGTTGCGATTATTGCTACGCAAAGCAAAGCATCTCGTAACGGTGGCGTGATCGTGAAGGTTGTTCAAGACTGCAGGACATTGGCAACAAGTTTTGCCGAGTGTTTCTACGCCGTCCGGACTCATATCCAGCTCGAGCGTGACCATAGCGATAACCAGATTAATGAAACGTGGTGCAGACACCAAGCGGCCGCCGTCGCAAGAACCCAGGTATACAGGCGTTCTCAGCTCGTGAGTAGCAGTTTTTGTTGTGCAAAAATCAACTATGACAGTGGTGATGCCGTCTACTAAATGATTTGCCACTATGTGCTAATGCCAAAGTTTACAATATTTATGAAAGCCCATTACTGTGCTCGGGAGGCTAACGTCACTTGTATAATGTGTCTGCAGAAGATTTATTTGCGACGGTAACAGCAAGAAACGCTTGAAACTTCATTGTTCGTCTTGGTATAAGAACGGCTCAGCTAACGCGATTTTCGAGATAAGAACTACATTCGTGAAGCAAGGAAGGCGGTCATTAATAAGGTATGTCCTCGTACCAGGCTTTAAGTGTATGCAAACAGAATGGAAAACGTTACCAAGAACGGAGTGGAGTCCCCACCCAAGATTGTGCCGTTGTTGCCCAAGATAAAGAAGACTAGGAGATATTTATTATTACGAAGGAAACTCGCAGCAAAGTGCTGCTATCAAGGCTGGCGAAAGTATATGCAGAGCTAATCTGCAATAAAGTCGTATGCAAACTTCTTCGTTGAGTTAGAGGATTCATACGTGCCAGATGACGAGATCCAACTCGGTAAGTTTGCTAACAAATATTTTTGTTAGCATGTCAACGCGCCACCTCATTTGCTAAAATGTGGTTGTTGTACGTCTACAGAGTAAGGACAGAGCACCAATGGCATCTTATTGCACTTTGCGCTTGAGATGGTAAAAATGAAAGTGAATCAATTTGTCGTTCTGGAACTCCTAGTTACTATCTCTTCTGTACACCTAGAGATCCCTAACCAAACTGATCGTCGTAGTCTAGAATGTTCTCGACTGCTACATGCAAGTCACCGTGTGTATGAAACACTACGGTTCGCAATGTCTTTGCGAGCAGATCGCAGCTAGGTGCTCACGTGGAAGATCACTGCAGATGCAGGATTGCCAGTATCTTCAGCACATCTCGAGTGCTCGGAAGAGCTGTGCTATGGCTATGTTTGAGCACTACTTGGGCAAGAAACCTGTATCTGTACTTAGGCAGAGCTACACCTGAACGATCGCAGCGGACTGGACGCTACATAGAGCACTTAGTATTTTGCGCGGTTTTCTATGCAGATCGAAGTAGTGACGAGTCGACGAAGGAATATGGAGTCGACACTCCTTCAAGCTGCATAGAGAACTGCGCAGAATACTAAGTCACTGTCGAGTACGGCAATATAATTGGCAGAAGTGTTCCGGAAGTGCCAGCTCCCACAGCAAAGCTTTTTTCCTGATTAACCATCAGTCATATGACCGTACATCATAACTGCTCCGATCTTATAGTAATGGCATTAGGGGAATCAAAGCTGATTTTCACGAAATTATATTATATGAAGATAACAACGGCAAATGCATTGAGTACCAGCATTTTTCGTTGTTATCTTCATATTCTGATACCCTGGTGCCTATTCGCCAGAGTAAAACGAAACGAAAGCAATCCACGTTCCTCGATGTGGGAGGCTGTTGAGAATTACACCTCAGCACGTTTATGCAGTTGTCATTTGAATACTATTTAGTACCGGTATACTAGAGTGTATGTCATACTATAAACTCTGTCGCCTACCTCCCGCGAAGAAATGCTGATAGTATTACTGTATTACCAGTACTGATTACCACGAATTGACATTGACCAAAAGTATATCAACCTCTGCTTGTAAGTAAACGGAGGATCCTACCACGAGAGCGCGCATCGAAGCACTGGAGCCTCAATATGTGCAGCCATCGTAACAGCACTTCTCCAGAATCTAAGACCAGTAGTGCCCAACAACTTAGAAGCACTTGCGGTGGACAATGGACGGGCCAGACTCGTCGTACTCGGCCTTCGAGATCCACATCTGCTGGAACGTCGACAGCGACGACAGAATGGAACCACCGATCCACACAGAGTATTTGCGCTCAGGCGGGGCCACCACCTTGATCTTCATGGTGGACGGGGCCAGAGCCGTCAACTCCTTCGTCATGCGCTCGCCAATGCCCGGGTACATGGTAGTACCGCCCGACAACACGATGTTGCAGTACAGGTCCTTACGGATATCGACATCACACTTCATGATGGTCTGAAACGTGCATTCGTGGATACCCGACGCTTCCTTACCGGTCATCATAGGCTGGAACAGCATCTCCGGGGTACGGAAACGCTCGTTGCCGATGACAATCACGTTGCCATCCGGCAGCTCGTAGCTCTTTTCAAGGCCCGACGACTCGGCAGCAGTCTTCATCTCCTGGTCGAAGTCCAGGGCGATGTATGTCAGCTTCTCCTAGATGTCACGCACAATTTCGCGTTCGGCCGTGGTCGTGAACGAGTAACCACGCTCGGTCAGGATCTTCATCATGTAGTCCGTCAGGTCGCGGCCAGCCAAGTTCAGACGCACGATGGCGCTGGGAATAGCGTAACCCTCGTAGATGGGCACCGTGTGGGACACACCGTCACCAGAGTCGAGCACGCAGCCCGTGGTACGACCAGAGGCGTACAGGGACAACACGGCCTGGATGTTCACGTACATGGCGGGCACGCTGAATGTCTCGAACATGATCTGCGTCATGCGCTCACGGTTGGCCTTGGGATTAAGAGGGGCCTCCGTCAGCAGCACCGGGTGCTCCTCAGGAGCCACACGGAGCTCGTTGTAGAACGTGTGGTGCCAGATCTTCTCCATGTCGTCCCAGTTGGTGACGATACCGTGCTCGATGGGGTACTTCAGGGTCAGCACACCACGCTTGGACTGAGCCTCATCACCGACGTACGCATCCTTCTGGTCCATGCCGACCATGATTCCCATGTGCTTGGGGCGACCCACGATGGACGGGAAGACAGCGCGCGGGGCATCATCGCCAGCGAAACCGGCCTTGCACATACCGGAGCCGTTGTCCACGACCAAAGCTTGAACGTCTTCGTCAGCCATCTTGATTTCGTTTTCTTTGTCTGGTTGGTGGTTTGTTGTCAACTAGAAAAAGGGAAGTGATCCTCCGCGTGGTTCACGTTTAAAAGAGGGGGCAATATTTTGTGTGAGGCTCGACTCGACAAGTCATCTCTCCTATCTTACAAAACTCACGATTGATGAGGGATGTCAATCTCCTCTTGAAGCGATTAATATTATGTAACTTCGTATTGATTATGCCGTAAAAGTGATTAGGCCATTCGGCGACGGCATATCGCAGACGACGGTGTTTATGCTATTTGACGACGGCATAAACAGTTTTGCATTGCGATTAGTGTTACGACAGCAAGTAGAAGTATCTAGCCCGTAAATTGTTAAGAGTGTCTAAGCCAAAGTCACCAATTTGTGCCCATTATGCAAAACCGTGCTTCACAGCCTTCGCTTGACGAGCGTACGGGTGATTTCGCACCGGTCTGTAGCCTTGCCGCCTCAGTGTGGCATGCAAGTGCAAGGAACGAGTCCGTGGTAAAGTCACCGCAGTAAATCTATCATAGACTCTACTGTATGAGCTTTCACCCTGAATTCCGGACAATACGCAATCTGGAGGCTAGGATTCTATTGCAGGATGCGATCATTCACAATACCGTCGCATCGAATCGAGTAATTCCATGCATCGAGTTTGTTTTGTCACTGACAACGCCAGTTATTTGGGAGGCCAATTCGTACGCTCGGATCGCCCAGCAATGCGCAAGCGCTGCAGCTCCACTTCGGCGTCTCGTGCTTTTTCTACTCGAATCAAACATTGCTACCCAGATGATCGATCGATTGTTATAAGCGAGTGCCGAGGATAAAGTTCTTGAAGAGATGACAAGAACTTGATTCTCTTTCAAGATAATACGGACGATGTTCCTAGGCACGAGACCATTGAGCTCTTGAACGGTGCGTGTATCCTACCCGAGCCGATTGAAAAGGTGTTCAAGAAAGCGCTTGGTTGACTACCGCAACTCCGCGAGTGCTGGATGCCTACTTAAGACTGGAACTGTAGCTGACAACGTGATCAAGAGTTCCCTGGGGAGTGCTGGTGTTGGAAAGATTGTTGGGTTGATGGGCACTCTGCATCGAAGCAGATACGACACCATTGCATTGAAGAGCTACGATGTTGACTAGAAGAGCCACTTTCGACGCTACCTACGCCTTGAGCCCCTTGCTGATCAAAAATGCGTCTTGGTTCGGCTCACGACCCAAAATTCCTTGAGCATGACACTGGCATCCACAGAGCCACCACGTGCCAGGATGAGCTCGCGGTACGCCAATCCTGTCTTGGGGTTCATCAGTCCCTCCTTCTTGAATCGGGATGCGAACATGTCCATGGAAAACACCTCGCTCCACATGTAGCCGTAGTACTGCGCATCGTAGCCGCCTGCCAAATGGCCGAAAGAGCCGGCGAAGTTCGTGTCAGGGGTCATGTCAATAAGCATGATTTCTGTCTGCAACTGCTTGAGAACTTGCGCAGTGTTCGACTTCGCCTTCGAATGGATAGTCTGGTCGAAAGTGGCGAAGAGTAGTTGACGCTTGTTAAGTAGGCCAGTGTTCGCGTTCTTCGTCGAGATCAAACGAGCGATCAATTCGTCCGAAAGTTTCTGCAATAGCATCAGACAATTAGTTAAAAACTCAATTCAGCGAAAAATGTCTTGACATAAAGACGTACCGCTCCTGTCTCGTAGTGCGAGGACAGTCGTTGTAGCGGCTCGTTCTCCCAGCACCAATTCTCGAGCATCTGGCTGGGGGCTTCAACAAAATCGCGCTCGACACGTGTGCCAGCAAAGCGAGGAATGTCCACCTCAGAGCACAGGCAGTGCATCACGTGACCGAACTCATGGAAATAGGTCACAACCTCTTGGTGTCCCAGTAGAGACGGCTTCGACTTCGTCGGGGCATTAAAGTTGGCGACCATTGCTGCAGCAGGGTACTGTACATGAAGAACACAGTAAGGTCAATAATTTGATGGCTAACTTTAAATAATCAGAGCAGACATACCTCGCGGACACCCTCCGAGTTAGAGCAGCCTTGCTGGAGCGTAAAGCAGGCAGCATGTCCGTATTTTCCTGGGCGAGGAAACAGGTCCAGGTAGAAATGACCAACGAGGCGACCATTCTTCTCGGGACGGGCATCGTAGACGGCAAACATACGGACATCCTTGTGCCACACATGTGGTTGCGAAATCTCCACAAACTTCAGACTCAAAAGCTCCTGGTACATTGCAAGAAGCTCCGAAGTCACGTGAGCTAGAGGGAAGTACTCGCGGATCTTCTCAGCGTCAATGGAGCAGTGTTTCTTCACGAATTGGTCCATATAGAAACGGAAGTCCCACATATTAATCTTGCCGTCAAACTTCCAGCCATTCTGCTCGCAGTCAGCCTCCTTCAGCTTCAGCAAGTTGTCTAGATCCTTTTTGGCAAGTGGCACAAGCTTGTTGTCGAGGTCGGTTAAAAAGCTTTAACTTTCGCGGGAGTTTCCGCCATTCTACCAGCACAAGAAATCCGTAGGAGAGGCGTTAGATAGGTGATTTGACTGCATTGTCTGCACTAGTACCATTATAGCTCAAGCGCAAGCTGTCTTACCTTTGCTCGAGAACATACGCAGCGTGGTTCTCATAGCCCAGTGCCAGAGCCACCTTGTGACGAAGCTCCAGCATTTCTTCCAGGATAGTAACGTTCTTGTCGATACAACGGCGGTTGAATGCGTACTCAACAGCTTTCCGCGTCGACTCGACCGTGCAGGTGTTGAGGATCGGGAACACAGTCGGGTACGACAGTGCAATCTTGTACCTTCCATCTTCACCCTTCTCCAGGGCAGCAATAAAGTCGTCACTTAGCCCCTGTAGCTCTTGGCGCGTGAACTTGACTTCAATTGTCTCCTCCGTGAGGTTCTGGTGGAACTGGATGCCCAATTTGGACAATTTCTGCTTCCAGGCCTGCACCTCCTTCTGCTTCTCCTCAGGAAGCTGCAATCCGTTGCGCTCAAAGTCCTGCACCAAACGATGCACATAACGCTGCGTAACGGCATCCAATTTCTACAAAAAGCAACAATAACAACAATATTTGTCAATCTCTCCGTTTGCACCACTCCACAGACACTATTTCACCGCAATTGCTGTACCTGATACTCCGCGCTCTTATAGAGCGCGTGGATGGCCTTGTACACGTCCGCACGCATGCTTCTCTGCACTGAAAAGTCCTCGATGGCCTCGTCCGCCTTGGTGCACGCGTCTCTCGTCTCCTTGTCCGCCGCCACTTGGCCCAGGAACGTCACGTTCGTCACTCGGCTGAGCATCTCGTGGTCCAGATCGATGAGCTTCTGGGCCGTGCTCTGGAACGTCACAGAAGTGCCCGAGAGCGCCGCAATCTCGTCGTCCACGCGCTTCATCTTGGTCAGGATCCGCTGCGTCTCGGCCTCGATCTCCTCCACGCTCAGATCGAAGCGCAGGTGCGTCAGCGCCTTGCGGGCGGCGCGGGTTCGGGCCTGCTGTTGGCCGCGGGCCCACACGGCCAGGCCGGCCAGCGCTGCGGCACACGCGACCACGGCGAGCGCACTCTTCTGCCTGTCGGTGGTCATGCTCGACGGAATCTTAGGAAGGGCCCAAATGAAGTGGAGAACACCAGAGACTCAGAATCAGAACAGTCTTTTAGCCAATCATTGTACGAACCTATTCAACGTCATTTCATTAACGCCTAGCGGCGTTAATGGCGTTGGGTAGGTCAATGATGTTGGGCAGGTTTCGTGTCATTCAGTCTGTGACAGCAACGGTACTGTCGGTATCTACATCCTGGCCTCGTCCGACAACTTGGCAGCTGCGTCCTCGTCGATGAACCAGTAGACGACGCCGTCCGTGGGCTTCACGTTGGCAGCAGGGAGAGACGGAGTGCGCGTCTCGACGCCGACCATGTGCGGGATCAGCTCGGCCTTGCCGGAACCAGTGGCGACGAACGCAACCTGACAAGCAACAATGTGTCATTCCATCGTTAGTGCAGGAAGATGCACACAGCAGCGATCGTAGTCACGTACGTTAGCAGCGTTGTTCACGACGGGGTAGGTGAGAGTGATGCGCTGCGGAGGCGGCTTCGGAGAGTCCTCAATAGATGCCACGAACAGCGTCTTCTCCTCAAGCAGAGGGTGCCCTGGGAACAGCGAGCACGTATGGCCGTCCGGGCCCATGCCCAACAGCAGCAGATCAAAGCGAGGCAGCTACATCAAGACGAGAATAGTGCATTAGTAGTGATTGCAATAGGAAAAGACACAATGGCCAACTTACGTCGTTGCCCCAGATCTCGGCCAGCTTCTTGGTGTAATCCTTCGCCATATCTGCAGGACTCAGAGACGCATCGATAGTGTAGATCTGGCTGGAGGGGACAGGAATCTGTAGCGACATACACAACAACAAGCAAATCAGAAGGGAGATATCGAGAAACGTCCATCGCTGAGCCTTACAAAGTCGAAGAGCGCCGCCTTGCAGGCCTTGTAGTTGCTGTCGTCGTGCTCCAGCGGCACGCAGCGCTCGTCTGCGAAGAAGACGAACCACTTGGAGAAGTCCACGTCGCCCTTGATGCTTTCCAGCCCCTTGTTGAGGATCTGCAGCTCAATTGTTAGCTGCGTAAATGAGATTGGAGCCAGACAGCGACGGACAAACCTTGGGCAGGGACCCGCCGGACAGAGCGACCGTAAAGCGGTCGTTGGCGGCAATAGCCTGCTTGCTCAGGTCGTGGATGAGCTTGCCGACGTCGGCGCCGACTTCGTCAGCAGTGCGAGACACGCGAATGACCATCTTGGGGGAGGGACGAAGATATGAATGTGCGAGCCAAGCCACCACAACACCAAGCAGCCATGCGCGGCGCATTATTAAGGTGGTATCCAGTAATCCAGTCTGAAATACTATTTTAACTACTTGACGTTTTTAATTTGATTATTGAAGATCTCAGCAATGATCACAATGCTCCAGTTTTTCCTGCTCTCCTTGTTGCTAACGATCGTGCAAGCCGTGGACTATCCAGGCGGATGGACGCCTAACAACCAGCAGTGCGTGGACATCTGCGTGGGGGTCCCGCCAGTTCCGATCTGTCCGACTAAAGACCCGGAGTGTCTTCGCAAGAAACAACATCCTGGCGACTACGACTTCCTCGTGCTGGAGCAGCTCTTCTTGCCGCAATTCTGTCGTGACCTACTTGCAGGAGTGGATCTAACGATCTCCCACAGAAACGTCAACAAATACCCACATGGGATCATGTGCGAGCCCTCCAAAGCCACCAGCAAACTCTCCATCCACGGACTGTGGCCCAACTACAACACGGGCGTCTCCGTCTGTTGCAACGTCAGTGACACAATTCGCAACCAGCCTTTTGATGCGCTGGGCTTCGCGGCAGAATCCTCCGAGCTGATTACAGCGATGGATGACGTCTGGGTGGACCCTACGCAGCCATCGAGCGTCCACACACTGTGTGAACTCTACAACCATGAGTTCCAGAAGCACGGACTGTGCTATGCTGCCGAAGGTGGAGCAGACTTTGACCGCAGTGCGCGAGGGTACTTTCAAGCTGTACTGCGCGCTGCTTCAGTTAATAAAGACGCTACAGAGACGATTAACGACTGGGCGAGTTCAAGCTCTGCGAAGACGACACTGGCGGCAGTCACAGCGCTGTACTCGACACGCGTCCAGCTACTATGCTCCGCCATTGCGTCCGTCGAAAGCGGGATGGTTGGCAACCGCCTTGCTGCCATCCACGTCTGCTTTGCAAAACCTGCCAACTCCTCCGCAGCGCTTGTCCCGATCGACTGCAAAGACGCCACGTCCACTGAAGTGTTGATCCCATGCAGTCCTGGCCTTCCTATTACGCTGGACAAGTATGTCCCTCCACAACTTGTTGCCGTGCAGTAGGACTTGTACCATAATGGCTACACCATAAAATGGCTACACCAAGAATGTTGTTTGATCATGCATGTTGCTCGAATGTGATTACGGCTGCGCTCTGGATTTTTAGTCGCGAATTTGGTCATTCGACGAAAAGAAGAGAGAAGCTCAAGCCGACGATGGAGCTCCACGTCCGCGCGTGCTCGGCGCGTAACCTGCTGGACAAGCAGACCTTCGGCAAGCAGGACCCTTACTGCAAGCTCAATCTGCGCGGGAAGACCTTCAGGACGCGCGTGCACGACAACGGCCGTACGTAAATAATTAATTTCAGTGTCTAACAGTCGTTATGTCCATTTTCTAACGAACATAACTGTAACAAACGCTGTTACAATTATCAGATAAAACCCCGGTTTGGAACGAAGTGTTCGTGTTCACCGTCGTGGACCCGCAGCTGGACCAGCTCGTCGTGGAGGTCAAGGACAAGAACTTTACCGCCAGCACGCTGATCGGAGAGTGCCGTCTGCCTGTCAGTATGTTCCTCAATGGCTCGGTGGTGGACCAGTGGTACACTCTGAACAACGGCTCCAAGCGCGCGGGCGAGATCAATCTGCGCGTCCAGTTCAAGGGCCAGGGAGCGCACGCTGGTGCTGCAATGCCCATGGCGTCCACAGAGAAAGTGTCCAAGCACTCCAGTGCTCAAGCGTACCCTTACGCGTACTCTCAGCAGTCGGCTGCTCCTGGTTACCCTGCTCCTCAGCAATACCCAGCTTCTAGTGCTGCCACCACCGCTGCTGTCGCTGCCGTTGCTGCTTCAACAGCGTACCCTCCTCAGCAGCCGTACTACCAGCAACCCCCGCCGCAGTACGCACAGCCGCCCCCGCCACAGCCATACTACCAGCACCCACCGCCTCCTCCGGCATACGGATACCCTCCGCCGCCTCCTCCAACAGTGGCATATGCTGCTGGTCCCCCAGTGATGGTTGTGCAGGGCGGACCGCCGCCTCACCACCACCACGGCCATGGTGGCTATCGTGGAGGCAGTGGCTTCGGCGGCTTCGGAGGAGGTCGTCGCAGTGGAAGCGGCATGAGCGGTGGGCAGATGGCTATGGGCGTTGGCGCTGGTCTCCTGGGTGGTCTTCTGCTCGGCGAAGCTCTGGACTAAGTATATCCCTTTTCTTGGATAATCTCCCTCGACGACAGCCATACATAACGCTAGTTTGTAGTAAGTGCTGCTAGCCCACCAGCAAACGATAATCTATAGTTCTTGCATGTGTAGTACCTCTCAACGTACCTACAGACGGAAGCGCGTCGTGGCGATAGTTGTGCACGGACGTTGTGTGATAATTATGCACACTGGTCGTTTTCAACGGGACGCCACTGTCTACCAGCAAAGACAAAACTTTAATGGCGATGAAGTTTTCTTGAGTAGCCGACAACCACGTCGAACAGTTCACTACGGACGCTTGGATCCGAAGCGCACACAGTCCGTAATCTTATTACACTGCCCAAGCAGATGCGTTGTTAACCCACGTGTACCGTCCCGGTCCGTTCGTCGTCAAAGTATCCAGTCTGATCCGGATACTTCAATCTGCATAGTGAAACCAAGTCAGCTATTTCTGCGACATGGGAGATTGCCTATCAAGGTTTTCATCGATACAGGTCCTGTTGTATCACAATTGCGCAGACCTCATTCGGAGAATTGCCTCGAACAGCTCAAGTCGAGCCATGGAGATCCAAGTGCGAGCCGTCTGTGCGCGCAACCTGAAGGACACGCAGACGTTCGGCAAGCAGGACCCGTTCTGCAAGCTTAAGTTGCGGGAGAAGAAGTTCAAGACAAAAGTGCACGATAACGGCCGTACGCTAATGATTGCCTCCCCTCCATTTATAGCTTTGGATGACTAACTGTCTCGTGATCTGAAACAGACAAGACGCCGGAATGGAACGAAGTGTTTATTTTCCCCGTTGTTGACCCGCAATTGGACCAACTCATCATCAAAGTCAAGAACCAGAACTTTACCAGCAGGTAATACTTTTTGCTACGTATTGCCAAGTCCATAACTAACTGTCTATTGCCATTGCAGCAAACTGATCGGCGAGTGTCGTCTCCCGTGAGTTTGTTCCTCGATGGCCAACTGACCGACCAATGGTACACGCTGAACAACGAGTCGGAGACAGCAGGCGAGATCAACCTCCGAGTCAAGTACTCTGCGCCCGACAGCCAACCGGAGACTGAGGCCCCAGTCGCCGAGAGATCCTACGAGAAATCCTACTCGTCGCAGTCGAGCTATTCGGAACCGTACAAGTCGGCGGCTCCTACTTACGCTGCCCCGGACAAGCCGGCGTACTCGTCGCAGCCTAGTTACTCTGAAAAATCAGAGTCGGCCAGCTATGCGTACCCTGCTGCCAGTGCCGCTGCTCCTGCTGCACAAGCATACCCAGCGCAGCCTTACGGTCAACAGCCTCCGCAACAGTACGGAAACCCGCCCCCGCCGCAGTATGGCAACCCTCCTCCTCCTCAGTATGGCAACCCTCCTCCTCCTCAGTATGGTGGTCACCCGCCCCCGCCTCAGTACGGAGGACATCCACCTCCGCCGCAATATGGACAACCGTACGGCCAGCCTCCTCCGCAGGGATACGGATACCCCCAGCAACCTGGAGCCGTGGTTTATGCAACAGGTCCTCCGGTGATGGTTGTCGAGGGCGGTCATCACCATCATCACCGTGGCTACGGCTCTCCCGATCACTCTCCTCGAGGTTACGGCGGCGGCTACGGCGGCCGCAGTGAAAGTAGCGGCTTTAGTGGCGGTCAGGTGGCAATGGGTGTTGGTGCTGGTGTTTTAGGCGGTCTTGTCATGGGCGAAGTGCTGGATGACGTGTTTGATGACGACTAAGCAACACGTCATTGCCGGTACGTTTGAAGCCAGTAATCGAGAAATCAACATCCGCTGCGGATGATTTTGAGTATACATGTTAATGACTGTCGCTCAACATTCGTGTTTTGATTGGAAATGTTCTTTTGCTCTTGTTGCTCAGCTTCGCTTGTTGGACAATTCATCTCCATGGCATCGACTATTTTGGTCAAGTTCTTCCCAACTTGGACACCAAGTAAGTGATGCGTGTTTGCTAGTGCGACAGCAGTAGCGCAGTAACTAAGCTGGTGAGTGTCATGGCCGATTTATCGCGCTCTCGAACTTCATCGGTGACATCGGTGAAAACGCCGCCACATCAATCGCTCGCGCCAGTACTGGAGCAGCAACCTTCGCCACTACGTCATCGCGATTATTTTGTCCTGGACGATGACTCTCCTTTCGCCCATGGAAGACCAGGACTGCAACGCAAACTCCCGTTCCAGTATCGCGGAGACGTCTTCACGCAGCATGGAGACTACACGGATGGAGGGCTTTATATGTCGCGGTTACCTCCATCGCGCAAGGAAAAACAACCTCTGTCTGCTCGCGTGGGTGCCAACTACAAACTTCGTCAAGTCAAGTTGGCGCCAGTAACACCGACGAAGACTGCGTCGCAACAACAATCCGAGCGAGAAAGTGGTGTACTGATGCCAGTCAAGACCATTGATCCGAGTCCGAACAAGCCCGGCAAAACCAGGAGCAATCGAAAGCGACAGTATGCGTTGGCAGTAGAGGCCATGGCAGCCAATCGCTCTCTTCATGCGTCATTGCTCAGTGACAATGTAGTACCGAGTGTGATGGCACTATGCCGTTCCAAGGATATGGCTACATTGAGTGCTTGTGTGGCGACACTAGGCTATTTGTCGTGTGAGCCTGAAGGCAGAGCCATCCTGCTTTCGCACAGCATTCTCCCACTATTGGCAGCACTCACAATTTCACCGGCGCCCAACCACGAGAACCTGCTGCTGTCGAATTGTGTTGGTACACTAGCCAACCTCACCATCGAGGATGGAAGTGAGAGCAACTTTGTTAAGGAGAAGGCACTTGATTGCCTCGTGAAGCAGCGAAGATCGTCGGCTTTAGCTGAGCGTGCCTGCAGTTTTGCTATCTTCAACCTTTCATGCCCACAATATGCATATCCGCGCGTGGATGATACCGTCCATGCTCTCGCTGAGCACGGAAAAGATGCCCGAGACTACGAGACGATCAGCCGGGCAGTATATAATTTGGCATGCGTGCGTATGAATCATATGAAGCTAGTGGAACCTGAAGCTGTATCGATGTTACGGCTGCTTATAAGCTGCCATCAATGCGAAGCTGCACGGCTCAATGCTCTTGGAGTGCTGTGGAATCTCGTGGAGAGTGGAGCAAGCCGTCGCGCACTTGTTCGTACTGGGGATAGCATCCGTACTGTTGTGGAGGAGCTACCTCGTTTGGGTATGACAGCAAATGAAGGTTACGTGGTGTGCGCTCTAGCATCGCTAACCCACCTGACCCGTGAGACGAATGCTCGCGAGCTTATGGGAAGCGCTGGGGCTCTAGATGCACTAGCAGCATTGGGTATGACCATTACTCGTCGCCCATGCATTTTGTTGCGCATATACCGCTTGCTTGCCATCTTGTTGTCTGCGCCAGAAAATATCCAAGCGGTTGGCGAGCGCGTCGTCGAATTTCTGCTTTCTTTTCGGCATGGACACACAGCGAACGGGAGTCCTGCAATGAGTGCAGCGATGTCTCGCTATGTGCTATTTGCACTAGCAAGCATTTCGTCGTGGAATGATTCGGAAGAACGATTAAGCATGACGAACGTCGCGCAGGCAAAATATGCGAAAGTGTCATCGTCAGGATCGATGCTACTGGAGCTGGACGAGATACTGGACAAACCGCAGCTCCTGGAGCGGATCTATCAGCACGTGGAGTACTCTGACTTCCCGATCGATAGCTTTCAAGTCCGTTTGCAGATGGTGCTTCTGTACAATTTGTCCTTCAGGTACCCGAAAAAGGATGTTGCGAGACTGGGGCTTGGACGATTGAGCGAGGTGGGCTCCCAGTCGAAAGACCGGAACATTCTCACGCTGCTTGGAGGAAGTTTTTCAGTTTATGTCAGGAATATGAAGTACATCAACTGCTTCTTGCTGCCGCATACGCAGCAACCAACGAAGGAAGTTTCCTGCTACTACGTTTGGCACGCGATGGTGACACTGAGGCGCAGACGATGTGCTTAAATGCGGTGTGTATTCTTTTGACGGTCGATCGCTATCCCGAGACGAGCTCCTGACGTTCATCGACAGAATATTTCCTGTTGTTGTCAAGATTTGCACTCGCAGTGATGCTATGAGTGCGACTGACGAGGTTGGTCACCGTTCAGATCACCGATCGGATCGTGCTGCGCTGCAAGCGGCTTGCGCTGCTTGCTTGACTCGCTTCGCAAGTGTGGCAGAGTATCGTTTGGCTATGGTGGAAAAAGGTCTGCTAAATGCTTTAACGGTGTTGGCGAGCTCAGAAGACGACGAAACACTTCGATTGTGTGTGCACACATTTGCCCTGCTGTCACAGGATAAAGCTGTAGGAGCTCCTCTTCTCCACGGCGGTGTCATCAAAGCTCTCACATTGTTAGCCGCTGCGCCCGAGGAAGCTGTCCGCCGTGCGTGTGCTGTCACATTATGCAACTTGTCTGCAGAAGAAGCGCGAGTAGAAGAGATGGCAAAGCTTGGTGCATTACGCGCGCTACTCGTGCTTGCCTGCGTGAAATCTACCGACCCGGAGACGCGGCGAATCTGCCTCAAAGCGGTACTGAACTTGCTGCGCACTGCGAGGGCTAAAACAATGCAGCGGCTGTGTGACGACGGGTTGATTTGGGCGATCAGCGTCTTCACCGATGGAATGGAGGCTAGAGACCATGCTATTCTGTCGGACGCGTTTTGCGTACTAGCGTTGGATACTCCCTCTCGAAATGGGCTGATAACGAAGTCACCGACAATTGCAACACTGCTGCAGATCCTTGGTTCCGAAGTTGCTTGCTCCACGAAATTAACTATTCTCAAGGGCCTGGTCAACCTGCTAGCAGATCCGCTTAGTGCCGTGTTGCTCCTGAGAATTGGAGTGATGCCTTATCTCGTTGCGATTCTTGAAAAGGAGAAACAAGCAGAAGTTCCTGGCATCATTGCGGAGCTGTTTGTGCTAATTTTCCAGAACTGCCCCGTGGATAACGATTTAGCCACAGTAACTTTCGCTGAGCCACCAATCATGCGGGCAATAGCGCACCTGATGTGCATTGCAGAGCAAGAGGAGCAGGAGGGGAAGCAGCACGTTGGCGAAGGGATTAGCTGTACTCAGAGCTGCGCTGTTTTACTCCACTTATTGTCATTACACGAGTGTACGCGGCCTGCATTGCTGATGGCACATGCTCCTCTTGGCACCGCACTTCCTGCTCTCCTTCTGCAAGTGAAAGGCGACATCCAGAGACTACTTTTGCGGTGCCTGTACAACCTCACGTGCGACCAAGAACTTCTAATGTACGTGCCAATGCGTTTCAGCATCCCAGCCCTTCAGGTGGCGCTGGCAGCTCAAGAACTCGACAAACCAGTTGCAGCAAGTGGTGGATCTAGACAGGAAGAGGAGCCAGAGATAGCAGCTCTTTGCGCAGGCATTCTACGCAACACATCAACCTCCACCGATTGCCACGACGAACTCAGCTCCGAGTCCGGAACGAAGCTTTTGTGTGATCTTTTTGCCGTCGGGGAAAACGATGCCGCGAGAATGCGGCTATAGCTGTATGCAACCTCTTCCTGGGTCGAGTAAACTCACATCTGCTGCTGTCCCGAGGTGTCTTGCCATTGGTACTTTCGTTGTGTGTGCCTGGCCCGATGTGCTCTTCCGAAGCCCATGGCATGAGCTCAGCCGTACTACGAAAGCTGGCCATTGCACCAGGCAACACCCAACTACTGGTGCGTGGCGGCGCTGTGGGTCACCTTGTTCTGCTCATGAACGCGGACTCCTCAATGTTTGTCAAGACGAATTGCGTCGCAGCATTTTGTTTGCTAGCACAAAAGCCAAGCGTGCTCACTGTGCTCGCTGGTCAAGGTGTCATTGCGTCTGTACTGGAATTTCTGGAAACCCTGGAGCATCGTCGTCATCAGCAAGAGCTCTTGAACGCAACGCTCGACTCGCGAATGGAGAGTATGTGTGTGGATCTGCTTTCGAAACTCGCCCAGTTCGCAAACGCAAACGACCCGCGTGAGCAGCACCTCACCTCACTTCTCTACCGAATTGTTGAGAAAGAAGAGCTTGCAGGTGCTGCAGTGCAGCTCCCAGCAACTGTAACTCCGTCTGCACTCGAATGCTGGCAAAATGACCGCAGTTTCTTACATCGTGAACATGGCGGCGCGTTGCCTCCTACTGCAATCTCTTCTGTGCTCATGATGACGCGCAGCATGGCTCCAGCAACGTCTCATGTGCTGCGAACCATCTCATACCCTGGGTATGCGATTGAAGTGAACCACAACGCGAGCTACATTGAAATGGGAACCATTGAGCCCCTACTTCCTCCTGTCGAGGCGTTGAATGATGCGGCGGACGCTGTACGAGAAGAAGATATGGTGAATTTCACTCCGCCGCCCATGTTTCCCAAACTCACGACCCCATTCACGCCACTACCGCTCTTGACGTCGACCACTGCACCAAGTTCATCGGCGTTGGGCCAAGCCAAGAGCCCTATGGCGATCAAATCATTGCCACCTAGAGTTGTGCCACCGCTGCCACCACGAAACTCGTTTGGCGAGAGCGGATCACGATCAGCGAGCCCGAACAATCCCAAGTAGCAGCGAACGAAACGTCTTCCCAAACCTCGTGCGCTGCTCTCATTCCGGATCAAGACTGCTATTTCTTGAGCATTTCATGCAGCGACCATCGCAGACTCTTTCGTTAGCGCCACCCGTCGGGAATGTGAAGCACCTGCGGATGCAGGGCTCGCTGCTTTACAAGCGCTCAACAGCACAGCACCTGACGCTTGTATCCGTGAAAGGCGACGTGAAGGAGCTGCCGTATGAACGCGTCTCTGAGGCCTTCGGTGTCGAGAACCATCCGCATGTTTTGCATGCGCTGGAAGAAGGCGAGCCTGTGCTACGTCGTCGTGTACTGGAGGCTCTATCTTCAGTGCTCAAAGTGCCGCAAGAGCTGGTCATGTTCATCAAACACGGCGTCGTAGAGCTTGTCGAAGGAGGTATCATTTGTGCAGGCGGAGAGGGAGAAGCACCCGTTGCCAACCAGCTCAGCGATAGCGACAAAGAGCTCCAGGAGCTCTCTGCACTTGCGTTGAGTGCCATCGCAGAGTCGCCATGTGGCCAGGCAGAGCTGCTCAAGGGCGAGACGATCACCCGCATCAAGCCTGTGTTTGCAGCTGCAGCGAACAAGCGCACGACTGAGCACTTGTACAACACGCTGCTTCATCTCTCGTCGTCCTTCTCAGGCGCTCGACAACTCACCGCTGCCGGATACTTGCCGGTCGTCCTAGAGCAGCTCAAAGGTCCTCGTCAGAACGACGCACTCCGTCTTCGTGCCATGCAACTGCTCAAGAACTTAATCAACGACGGCGTGGGGGCCACAACGTACCGAGCACTGGAGCTTGGCGCTGTGCCGCAATGCTCCAAGCGGTTGTTTTCGCCCAACTTTGAGGTGCGAGTGGCGGCGTGTGACGCTCTGATGGCGATGGGGTTCAACGAGAAGGCGAGGAAGGCGGTGGTGGAGCACGGACGCGTCGTGCTGCGGCTGTGCGAGTTGCTGTCTGACGCGAAGTGGCAAGTGGTGGCTGCTAGTGCCAGTGCGCTCATGAGTCTGGCAGCGCATGACGAAGTGAAGCGGCAGATTGTGCGCCACGGGGGCTCGCAGTCGTCAACCAACTGCTGCAGACCAGCAAAGTGCAAGTGCAGTTGGCAACGACCAAACTGGTGGCGATTGTCGCCGCATTGCCAGCAGCTCGTCAGCTGCTGGATGTGCCCGGCACGACGCTCAGGCTGCAAGCTTTGATGCAAGAGGGCGATGCATTGCTGGCCAAGAGCGCCAAAGTGGCATTGACAGCCGTGCAATGGCGCGCGTGACGTCAGATGGCTACATTATCTGTCAGATGGCTACATGCACATGGCTACTTTGGTAAAATACGGGTCAATAAATGACGGAGGGATGATCTATTTTGGAGGGGTGACATCTGATTTCAATAGTTTGATCAAGTAAAACTGCGGCTCAGTTGAGATGAGAGATGGGAGGTATACTTTACTCCAGTGAAAACGTATCACTTGAGTAAAGTATGTGGCATGGGAGCCGGGGGCGATTCTTCACTCAGTCAGCAAAAGTCCCCGAAAGTGTCTAAAGCTCCCCCTTTAACCGCAAACCATGGTACGAAGTGTTGCCTCCCCTGTCGCTTTAGACACTGCAGTATGAATACCTAATCGTTTACGTGTGCAGTCTTCCGGAGTCGGTGTCGATGATGAGGTCATCACGCAGTTCAACGACTTTAAGCTAAAGCGCGCCCCGCATGATTACCGTTACTTCATCTACAAGATTGTGGACGACTCGGAGATCGTAATCGAGTCCACGGGCCCCAGCACCGAGTCGTACCAGGACATGGCCGACAAGCTGGCGCAGGTCACGAACGACTGCCGGTACGCGCTGGTGGACCTGGACGTGATGACGAAGGACGGCCGTCCCACGAGCAAGTTGGTGTTCCTGTCGTGGTCCCCGGACACGGCCAAGATCAAGAGCAAGATGCTGTACGCGTCCTCCAAGGAGGCCATCAAGCGCGTGCTCATGGGGGTGGGCATCCACCTCACGGCCACGGACGCGTCCGAGCTCTCGCTCGAGTCCATCGAGGACGGCGTGGCCAAGTTCCTGTAGATTTCGTATGGATGACGTCAGCACGAGGCAGGAAGACTAAACAATAGTTTCCAAATCGATACGTCATCGTCTCCACCATTGTTGCATCCTCGCATTGTTGCTGGCAAAAAGATATTCAATCCACACAGTGCAAGAAGTTGAGCCCTTATGTCGTCGCTTCGTAGCGACGTGGCTCGCTTTGGCCATCCAAAAGTACCACTTTCACGGGTACACTTCCTGCTGCGTGTTTCTCCCTCCGTCACTCAGTCGAGGGAGACAATGTCACTGAATCGGGGATAGCAACAAAAACTCATTTTTTGAAGCGTCTGTTGCTGCTGTGGCTCATGTGGATTTCCTACAGCAATTCCGAGTCGTCCATGGAGTCCTCGACTTCCGTGTCTGCTGCCGTAATCACGGGCGCTTGCGTCTTCCTGGTGGCCGGATTCGTCATCATGTCCGTTTACTTTCTGCCTCGGTGGCTCTTGCGTTGCCTCGAGTGGAACTCGCACGCGTCGGTGCTGTGGAGCGTCCAGACCAGAGCGCCAGTGTGCTCTCTAACTGTTGATGACGCGCCCTCCGCCTCCACTGCTGAGATTCTAGACGTCCTGAAGGAATTTAAAGTGAAAGCCACTTTTTCATCATCTCGGACCAAATCAAAGGCAACGAGCACATTCTGCGACGGATTATCAACGAAGGACACTTTCTAGGTAATCACCTGACCGAAGATCGCGCCAGTATTTTAGACACGCTCCACGTCTTCGAACAGAAACTCCAGGCATGCGACGAGGCAATTGCCCAATTCCAACCGGAAAAAGACCCAAAAGCGACGCTGGAGCCACTGCAGACGCAGCAGATTCAGCTGGAAGACAAAAAGGATGACGAGATTTCGCAATCAAAATGGATGCGTCCGGCGTCCGGATGGTTTACGACGCCCATGAGGGAGATTACGCAACGACATGGCTACAGAATCTGTCTAGGCAGTGTCTACCCCCACGACGCCCAGATCCGATCCGAGACGGTGAATTCCTTGTATCTACGCGCTCGCACCAGCTGCGGGTCGGTGATCATCGTACACGACCGGTCGTGGACGATTGGAGTGCTGAAGACGGCGCTGCCAGAGCTGACGCGCAAGTTTACGTTTGTGGGCTTGGATGAGCTCATCTCGTACCGTGGACGCGGTCCCGAAAAATTACAAAGTAATCAGATTATCTCGAGATTACGTAATCGGTGCTGATTAAATGTAAGCGTCAACTGGTAGCTCCAGTTGTGGGGGTTCTTCGCCTTTGGAGCTGAGAATTTCGAGGTTTCCTGACGGGGTTGGAGACGAATACTGCGCGTGCTGGGATAGCAGAAAGTTACGGAAAAGCTGTACGAGAGTTAGTTGGATTGGTGTAGGATTGAGAAAATAGTCGTGGCTCGTACCTTTGTGTGGAAACATTGGCGGAAGAAGTCACGGCACCCGAGTTCCGTATGGGCGTCCAGGAATGAATCGACCTCGAACATGAGGAACTCGTCGGCATCGGCCAACGTTGATTGTGCCTCCACTGCGAAGTTTTCGTGAAAAGAGCAGAAGTAATACACGACATCGCCAAATAGGGCCTCTAGAAACCACAGCAGAGTAAGACGAGCTCCCTCGGCTAAGGATGGATTCGGCGGCCACTGGAGTTTGCTCGACGCCAACTGCGTGCTGGATTCAAGCTGACAGGTCTCTTCAGGTTCTTTGAGCATCTCGGTGACGAAGCTGGAGGTCTTGCTGGGGCTGAATAGATGTGAATCGGAATGTGTAATTCGAGATGTCTGAAGTGCTGAGCTTAGCATGCTTTCCAGTGATCGAAGCAGAGATTCTGTCCACAAAATGCATGCACATTATTGACTTGATCACTTTCACCGTAACAAAACAAACAAAACTTGTGACCTACGCGGCAGTTCAGGGATCTCCACTTTTTCCGGAGTGTACACATCATCGGCGTCAATATCGATGATGATCGCTTGCGTTTGCAGAAGTTCAGGTGGATAGTCGCTCGATCCTATCACCACTGGAGCTTGTAGTTGAAGAGAGACCTTGTGAATGTTGTATAGGTTGTTCCCTAACGCGCCAAAAAATGTTATTGTGCCAGCTTTCAACGATCAATTTCAAAGACGAAATATGCGGGTAACCTACGGATACGATATCGCTGGTCTGATCCTGAATCCTTCTTCTGGTGACTGAGCACTCCTTCGCAGCCGATGAGGAAGGGCGACGCATTTTCTTCGGAAAAAGTCCTGCATCACGCAAGTCCCAGGACATAGTAACCGGGCAAAATGGCAAGTAGAAATGCTGTGGGCAAATAACGACAAAGGTTCAATACATGATGAAGGGAACATCTATCAACACAACAACGCACCGCCCATTGAAATGGTTTAAGCAGTTCTCTTAGAGCCTCACCGACCAAAAAGGCAGCCGACGAACGTTCTGACACCAAGATAATTGATTTACCAACGAAGATGGATGCCAATAAGCTGACAAAAGTCTGTTGATACAAACCCAACCATTGTCAGATATACCAGTTCCTTTGTTGGAATTTTCGCACACAGTAGTGGCGTACATACCTGGGAGCTAAGCTCCTTGAAAATACTGCTTACAGGAAGATCAGCTGGACGTAGTGATTCACTCAAGTAGAACCCTTCATACTTGGCGTTAAGCGTTAGCTGCCTTGTAGGCGGCGATGATGCAAATACAGCCGCTATCGAGTCGGCGATTGAAGCTTCCGTCAGATTGTCCTATCCACAAAAGGAATGTGTAATCACAGAGTTAGCAGACCGATAGTTGCAACACGACTATTGTAGTGTAAGCGTACAATGCCCCTGTTGCAAGCTGCAACAGCAGCTGGCGGCTGGTCTTGTACATTGGCCTAGTGGTCAATACGCTCACAAATTGTGGCCAGTACTGAGCATTGGAGGCATCTTTCCGACCAGTAGAGCAGAGCGTCGGAGCTGCATCCGTGAGTGTAGCATTTGGCTCTTTCCTGTTTGGTAGCAGTCGCCACATAGTAAGGCATACGCCAAACAAGTAGCGCTTATTTTCTTCTTGATGCAAATTGTGTGCCTCATGGCTCTCCTTGGGAAGAATAAAGTCATGCAGTGTGGGTTTTGGTGCTGTTCCAAAACACAGCAGTTGTTAGAACACGAACGCACGAATTTCCTGAAACAATTTGACTACACCAGAATTCTGGAGAGCACGTTTTGTCGGAGAAGGAGGATTGGCGCTAGTTATATCATTCTTCCTCCAATAGTTCTGTCAAACCAAAACCACAAAGCGGTGAAAAATATCTCCTAAACCATAGTGAGAAGTGGAAAAATAACCGCACCAGTTGTGTTGAGTGTGTTTCCGCGGCAGCTTCTTGCTCGTTACCTGTGCAAAATTGCTCGTAGATCACTTGATTAGCGCCAACAACCAAAGCGATAGGAGGCCGCATCGAAACAACGGAGATGCTATGCACTCCATGTTCCGCTAGCTCTTGAACCACCAGGACACGATCAAATGCGTGATGATCGCCATCTCCGACTCCCCACATATTTTGCGGCTGCGTTTGATTAACAGGGACCAGCACCGCATTGGCTTTGAGTTGCGTCTCGTTCTTTCTCGCCGCGAGTTTCGGAAGCGTTTCGCTCTGCCGCTCTTGCTTTCCAGTAGTAGTAGATCTTTTCACCGTCGCTTGGACGTGTTCACTCAATCGTCGAAGCTGCTTGTCCGCCTCAAGATCTTCCGTTTCCACCACCAACATTACATACAGCGTAGACATTCGGAATTTTGGGTAAACCTTTGACAAAAGCCACTCCCAGACGTAATCCTGTGCAGCTCGAAAGAGATTAGCATACCTCGGTGGCGAAAACGGTTCACTTTGAAGACGCATTATCTGCTGCAAAGTGGCGCGTCTCACGTCTTCAGGCACTTGGGTAGCTGCACTGCTCGCATCATCTCCTTGTTTTTCTTCGGAGCTCGAGACTAAAAATTTATTGAACACATGCCGCACATGACGTTGCACCTCTTCAAAGAGTGCAACTGAAAACAGCGACGTCTGGATGAGCGGTAGAAACCGAGTTTGGACGTGCACCCAGAAGCGTAAGTTTCCTTCTTCCCCTGGAAATTCTTCACTTAAGAACCTCATGAGGAACTGTGTCCGTCTGGAATCCACCAGCACCTCAGCCAATGGCAAGTCACGGCGAGCTCGTAGTGCGTCGCACAGCTCCAAGTATTCAGGACTGCGTAGAAAATGTGGAAAGGCATCGCGTGTCATGTGGTCCCGGACAGTTGTCTCCATCCCACAAAAGAGATCCAATGGGAAATATCCCGAAGCAACTGCGTTCAAGACACGGATACGAAGCGGCTCAGAAGAAGGAGGCAGTAATAACTGATCGGTGGACTCCACATCTTGAAGATACGAAGTGGCAATGTCCTTGGCCTAAATTCCACAAAAATAATGGTTTTTAAAAGGGTGTATCAAAAAAGAGTAGCTTTTCCCCAGTATTTTTCCCTGCTCTTACAGCTCTTGGAAGGAGGTCACGACGCCCCACGAGGCGTTTGTACTGACGCACACGGTGCAGAAAGGAGAAGCGAAGCTCCAGAGCTTGTGCCTCCCGCTCGGAAAAGCAGCGCAGGAAGAAATCGCGGCGGAAAGCGTCCTTGGCGACGGCCTCCAGCGTCAGCTCCATGATCAATTTCGGGCACCGAAAATTTGATAATGACCAATTATACGAATCATTTAGATTACGTTGTGGTCAATTACGACGAATCGTGGATGATGCATGTTGAAGTTGACTGCAAGTCGAGTGGATGATGATTCTGTTTCTTTATTATCAGACTTACTTGTCTTTGGTTACAAACATGGCACGAGTTTCTGAGTGCACGACTTGTATTGTTTCCCTTGGTACGATCAGAAGAGGTCACAGGCGTTGATGGGGCGCTGAGGTTCAGGCTGCTCCAGACTGGGGCGCTGAGTTGTTGGCTGCGACAGACTCTCTGTCATGTGGACTTGTTCTCGTTGGGATTCTCCGCAATGCAACTGAGGATGCGATATCTGACGCTGAACTGGTTGGGAAAGTGGCGGCGGGGTTATCATGGACGCTGGACCGAAGCTCATCGCGTGCGGGTGTTCTCTTCCTTGACGTCGGTAGCAGCTATCACACAATGCGTAGCGCTCACAGCTCCGACAAGACCAAAACTCCGCGCGTGTGATGAGAAGATTGCATTCACGACAGAAGACATTGAGTTGGACCACTCGTTCGTTGAAGTAGTGGTGAAGCATCATCATCGTAGAGTGCTTGGCCCGCCGTAACGAATCGAACTGATACCCGGCGTACGAGCATAGCTGGTGAAACATAAATCGACTTCCAAAGAAACGCGGCACTTGGCTACACCACGACGGTACCAGTTCCTCCGGACGACAGCGCCTCCGTCGTCTTACTACTGAATTAGACAGCGACAGAAGACCTGCAACACCTTCATCCATCTTGGACTCCTCTTCATCTTCCACTTCCAGTTCGACCACCAGCAGGTCGTTCTTTAGTCGCTGAACCGCAAACTGTAGCTTGTTGAAAATTTCACGCAACTTCACGTTAACTTGAGCTGCTGCTGGCGGTTCTGCTGTAGATACCTCCTCCTTAATACGCAGGACTACGTTTCCAACCGAGTATTTTCCACCCATGCGAGCGACTTTCCCGTTCTTGGCGTGCGCAACTGCGAGTCTCTTGTTTCTGCTGGCCCGCTCTTGTTTCTCATTCCTTGACACGATCCGTCCCAAGATACGCTCCAATTCAGATGGAATGATATCGCCGTCGAAGATCGGCGGAATTTGATTCGCCGGCCATACAAGTTCGTCCGGGTTAACGGACTGCACAGTTGTGCCGCGGGTCGAGACGCCTACTTCGTTTTCTTCCTTTACAGATACAAACGAAGCAGCCGGCGTAGAATTACCTGAGGCTGAGGATTGGCAGACGCTATCACTAAAGAATTGATCGTACAGCGTCGTCCAGCTCTTGACAATCCCGTACTCCTTCGCCTTGACTAGCAGACTATTATACCAACGGCGCAGGTGTTCAGCGCTCGGAGTCTTCTGAAATGACGGCCGACACCAAAAACATAACTGATTCGTTTCTGCGGCGGACATGACCAAATGTGTACCCTTGAGAAACCGTGGCGTCGCACATAGTCGAAGTAAGCCAACATAATCAAGTGATAAGCTGCTGTCCGCGCACTCGCAGGTTTCAGGTAGCGCACACTGTCCAGATATGCCACATATACCGCTCGTCGATTGGCTTCCAGCTCACAATCATCACCAAACTCTTGTGCGTAGATTGTGAAAAGACAAACCTCCATACCCTCGTGTTTTTGAAAGAGGTAAAGACCTCGAGAAAGGTAGCTGATATGAGCTGGAACGTGTTGTGAACTCGTATCGATGCCTGGGCGCACGCGAGCTAGAGCCTTCGAATTCTCGTCAAATGCATGTACAACACCTTCTGGGACAGTCATGCGCTCGCCAGGAAATGATAATGCACGCACATACAGTGTTTGTGCAGCTTCGTGTTCGTCGATGTTCTCTAGACCACGGCGCAAAAGTCCTGAATAAATATACTCAGCTCACAACTTGGGATGTTGAGACACGAGTTGTTCTGCACATGCTCGTCTGGGTCGATGTGCAGAATCTTGCGCATGGGTGACTCTGGTGGCGGTGTTGCACGTTTGCGCCTACATCGACACAGAGGGCACACATATACATCGGTGTTTTTCACCGACAAACCGTCCGGCTCCAGATTAGTTTCTTCGTCAGACCGATAAGCTCCAACCACGGGGTTGTAAAGACCGCACACCTGGTGCAGCCATCGATCACACTCGTCACACTTCACCCAGGGCTCCACACCAATTTCACACTTCTTTTTGACAAGCGATTCTATCAAGGCGCTTGTGTCATCGGCTGTTCCTTCTTCTGAAGTACTGGAATTATTCGCGAGACGTGTTTTGCACTTTTGACACCAAACACGGGTACCGTCCTTCGTGACAAAGTAAACAGATCCTTTGCGAATGTCAGTGCTGCAACCAGCGGAGCACTGAAGATGTGGCTGAGCAACTGGCAAGCATTGCTGACTGCAAACAATGCACGTATTCCCGCGACACGTAAGGCACACATGCTGCACACGCTGACGCTTAGACTGCCGATTTTGCTCTACACGAACTGATTCGTTGAATCGCTTCAACAATACCTCGGCGTCAACGTGGATGTAATGTGTCTCGGGATTAAATAGCATAGCGTTCTCAAATACCAAACGGACGTCCGTCACGAAATCCTCCAGCTCCAAGTACTCTCCAGCAGTGAGGTTGCGTTTGATCGTCCCTAGGTCCATTGGATGCTTCACAATCGTTGTATACGTTGGTAACTCCAGTGCTACTGGATCCACAGGGAAATTAAATACACCATGCCGATTTCTTGGGTCAGACATGAGTTTCAGTAATATATCTGTCACCTTCTCAAAATTTGTGAAGCGACCCTCGCGACGAACAGATGCAATATGTTGTGCGATCTCATCCGCAGTCATTTGCAGCATCGGGTTAACTTCAACAGGTTGTTCACGCGTTGACCATCTGCCTGAAATCTGTTTTCGTAAATAATCTGAGTTGGGGTCGGAGTCCGGGGCTTCCAACCAACAGGGAGGCTCCGATTTTCTCCCAGTGTTCGACAATTATATGGCAGTGGCTCCATAAGTTTCTGGCTGATGCTCTGCCCATCGCTACTCTTTGCGCGTACAACTTGACGTGGTGTTACTGGCGGCACGCCAACAGATCCATTTCGCCGCCGATGTTTTCGGGGTGAAAAACCTGGCGACAAACTAAAGTCGCTTCCGTTCTGTATTGGTATGCCCTTTGTTGAATATGACCGTTTCTTGCTTGCTGGAGATTTCGCCTGTGCCATCTTCGATTTCTTTTTGGGCTTTTGGCACTCATGTTTGTTCGTACCCCCTTCCCAGCGAGTTTATTCGCTAGTGCCACTGCTCTCTCTTCGTCTGTTGCACGTGGCGACAAGGGATCTTTCTTGGCGGAAGTGCCGTTAGCGTCTCCGCTGGGGACACATATATTGCGTCGCTGAGGTTGTTTTCGCGCAAGTTGCAGTGGTCTCACCGTGATACTAATCGGACGCGATATGAGATCCGGCCGCGGCATTGGACCTGACCATCGTCGATGGCGAGGCGGCGTGCAACTGAACACGATCTTGGTCCATTCCGACTGCACGAGTCTCTCGCTTGCCAGACCAGCCTCCACCGCCATATTCAGCTTGCACCACAGCATATACTTGATGAATCTGGACAGGAACAGGTCCGTGGACCCGACACCGCACTCAATCAGATCTGCACAGCAACAGTATGCTTTAATTTTTCATCAATACCACCAAATCCAATTGCACAGCTACGCACCAACAATGAGCCGAAGGATATCAGCGCTGGGGCTCTCTCGGTCGCCGTAGAAGAGCAGGAACGCGGCGTCTTCCTCCCCAAGCCGTCGTTTCCGAACGCCGCCTTGTTGCTCTTCCCCACTAAAAGTCTCCGCAGCAACGACGCAGTCCATCTTGACGTCCTCGTCCTCTTCTTCCCGCAGATCCAGCACCTCCAGCTTCCTCCTGAGCGGCAGAGGCTCCTCCTGCTCTTCTTCTGCGTCGATTCCGTCGTCTTCTTCGTCGCTCTCGCTCTCGATCGTCACGACTTCAGGCTCCGAGTGCTGGAGCTTCGTTTTGACCTCCGGAAGCGGCTGGAATCGCCGTTCAAGCGCCGGATTCGTCGGTTCCTCGTCCTCTTCGTCCTCCTCCTCGTCGTCGCTGCTAATGCTGATAAAAACCTGCCCATCCTCCACTTTCTCCTTCCACTCGACGGCCAGAGGCCTCTGGATGGCACGCTGACGCTCCGCCTCGCGCTCGCGACTCAAACGCGGACACGCCAAGAGGCGACTCGCAGCCTCCTGCACCTCCATCGCCTTGGCGCTTTAGTATTGGTTTTCCCCAAAAACCGTTCGACGCGGTGATTGGCTGCGAAAAGTCAACTCGCGTCGCTTGATTGGCAGAATCTATCTTTGGGGGATGGGCACCGCCACTCTTTCGAATCAGTGACTGCTCAATTCGAAAATTCAACTTTGCACCGCCGCAATTCCAGCAGCCATCGATCGACACTGCAGTGCAAGCAGTCTTCAAGCTTTTTCCACACAGAAGTAAGCTGCTAGGACACCAACACCTCCGTGTCCAGTAAAGATCCTTCGGTATTGTTGTCCCCATAAACCATTTCAGACTCGGACACTTCTTCTGAAATTCAGCTTTTTCTATTTTTAAAATTACCAGATTTTCAAGATGCGCGATGATTGGCTACGGGACGTTGAAGCCCATCAAAAACGAAGAGCTCCACTGTTCTCCATCATTGACATCCGTTTGAAAGCTCTGATGTGTCAAGACTTCTATTGCCACTGCACATGCGAGCGTTAAGAGTCCAGAGGTATCAGCAGCTACCAGACCGCTGCGTCCCAAGCCGCCGCCATGAGCTCCACGCACTTCATTCCGTCTTTCGCCATGCACATGACAGGAGCGACTTCCAGATCAGTGACGAAGCGAGAGCCCTCGGACCCGACCTTCCACCTGCCTGACCTCGTCGTCAACAGCCGACTGGGGGCCGACGCGGCGTCGATCGTCGGCTGGCCGATGGCTCCGTCGCCTTCGCATCCGCTTGCGCTGCAGGTCTCCAGTTCGAGCTCGTCGCCGTCGCCGTCAGAGACGGGAACTGTCGCCAGCTACCCGTTGAAGCGAGCCAATTGGACGCGTCGACTGGTCATCACAAAGCAGCCAGCGTCCGAGTTCTACAAGGACGAGGGCGGCAAGGCGAACGCTCTAGAGGTCGAAGTGACGCTCGTTGAGTTTAACGAGCATGGCGAGCCTGCTCGCTCTCCTGACGATGACTTTATTGCCATTCCACTACGAATCTTGCTGTTCTTCGAGTCGGGGAAGCGCGTGGACGACACGGATCAAGAGATTTTCCGATTCGTGGGCAACGACTACGACTCCGTTGTCATTCGCGCGTCGACACGCAAAGCTTTGGTGCAGTTCCGCCTTGAGAAAGTGAGTCGACGAAAGGATGGCCAGAGATTCAAGCTGCGCATTGAAGTGGACCAAGAGCAATGCACCGCCAATGTTGCAGATCTCACTCCAGTTTTTACAAATGCTATCTGCGTGCTGTCGAAGCGAAAGCATCCGAGCTACAGCTCCGATTCCTCGGCGCGAATGAAGGAGCCGCCTCCGAAGCTGCTGAAGCGAGGTGTGTGCCATCCGCTCTTTGACAACCCAACGCGCATCTCTTGATGAATTCTGACTAACTCCGTTTGGATGTTAGATTTGAGTCACTTAGAAGAGAAGTTGAGTGCTAAGATTGACGGACTCACGGCGCACATCCACCATTTGAGTCAGCAGATTCAGAAGCAGGTTCGGACATTTGCCCTATTACACCGATATGGAATGAGCTCTAACTCTCATATGTCACGAATGGTGCACGGCAGAATGAACTCATCGCTAAGCATATGATGCCGGTATCTCCGATGCCGTTAATGCATTGTGGACCCAACGAAAGCGCAACAGTACTGGAGTGGCTACTTCGACCTGGACCAACGGATGATGGTCTTTGGCCGAAGCCAGCCACGGAGTCGCATTTGGGCCCCGCCACGTCAATGCCCTACTTCGAAGTCCCGGAGGAGCCGTTTCATGACGTTGGAGCAAATCTCCCGGAAGCGCCAGCACCAGCAACAACAACAGCATCTCCTCCTTCCGATGTGCGCCTTGAAGCGACGCCACCTTCGCTATCATTGAGCGACATATGAACCATTTGCTCACTCGCTCGTACGAGCGCATTTGAGACTGTAGTTTTTGACCCATTTTCGCGTAAGACTCGTCAACTTGCTCGAAAATACAATGGCGACCGCGTGGTCTGCTCTTTTTCATTTCTCTTTCACTTACTCTTTCGTCTGTTGTGGGGTGGCATTGTTGCCAGTCTCCAGGAAGTGTCGGAAGTCGCCCACGACTTGGGCCAAATTGCCGGCAGTCTGCAGCTGCCGATGGAGATCCACATTCTTCGGACTCTTCTCCATGAGATTCAGCAGTCTCTCCTTCCTTCTCAACTGTATCGTCACACAGCAGCCACAACAGTTAGTCCGGTCATAAAGGTTGCAATTTTGCCAGTAGCGAAAGCTGCTTACGATCTCCTTATAGAGCTCGTCGCACACAGAGTTGAACTGCTCGAGCTTCTTGACCACTTGGTCCTCCACCGTCGACTGGTTATCTCCTTCGCTGTATTGCAACAAGCCACAAAAATTATATTTTGCATTTAAATTGCAGTAATTGTGACTGGAAACATACGGGAATTGCTCCTCCGACTGCACAAGCACCAGACACTCGGACACGAGCTCCTACAGTACAAAACGCAGTCAATTGAGGAGGTTACAGACCGCCACTCAACGCGAAACTCGCACAGATCGTAGCACGCACGTCGAACATGGTGCAGACGTCCTCCACACGCAGCTTGAAGGGCTTGTTCGGGTCCTTCGCGGCCTCGCTCGTCAGCATCACATTCGCCATCTTCGCTGTCAAAAGAAAACTATTGTCGTGTAACCCCAATCGGTTACGTCGTACCCCAAATAACGCAATCTTTCGGCACTGTTTGTCTTCTTCTTTGTAGGTAAACGTGCGTCAATAGTTTTTGGTCCTCCCCTCTTCCCACTCGTACACTACAACGGGAAGCCCAAGCACGCAGGTTACGCACCCATTAGAGGACGATGGCGGGGCAACGGAAGCTCCTGAGCGAGATCGACCGCACCCTCAAGAAAGTGAGCGAAGGCGTGGACGTGTTCAACGAGATCTGGGACAAAGTGTACGCCGCGACGGCTCAGAACCAGAAGGAGAAGCATGAGGCCGACCTGAAGAAGGAGATCAAGAAGCTGCAGCGCTTCCGGGACCAGATCAAGACGTGGATCAGCAACAGCGACGTCAAGGACAAGCGCTCGCTGGTGGACGCCCGCAAGCTCATCGAGCAGAAGATGGAGGAGTTCAAAGTGTGCGAGAAAGAGACCAAGACCAAGGCGTACTCGAAGGAGGGGCTGGCGCAGGTGGAGAAGCTCGATCCGGAGCAGCAGGCCCGCCAGGAGACCCACGCCTGGATCCAGGAGAGCCTCAACCAGTTCAACGTGCAGATCGAAGCGCTGGAGAGCGACGTGGAGAGACTCCACTCGGCCAAAGGCCGCAACAAGAACAAGAGCGAGATTGAGGAGAAGGAGAAGCTCTTGTCCAGACACAAGTGGCATATCCTCAAGCTGGAGCAGATCAACCGACTGCTGGACAACGCGGCGTTGGAGCCGGATCAGGTGGACGAGCTCAAGGAAGACGTCGAGTATTATCTCGAAGCCAACGACGAACCAGACTTCCTGGAGACCTATGGAGACGACGACATCTACGAGCTCTTGGATCTGGACTCTCTAGGTGCTGCTGTTGGAGTGGCACTTCCTACGGAACAGGACGTTGGGATTGATGAGGCGAACACTGCGGCCTCTGCTGTGGCTGCACCAGCACCAACACCGACGGCGCGTGGTAAAACACCGCGGAAGAGCCAGACGTCGTCGCTGCTCACAGGAATCGGTCGCGCAGGAGCTGTGAAACCCATTGACCTTAAGACGTCTACACCGAGCAGATCTAGTAGCTCTAACAAGAGCGACACATCACCACCGAACGGATCCAAGACTGATGACCTCAAGATTGGCAAAGGACGAGTTACTCCTCAGCGAGCGAAGAGCGGGTCGTCGTCATCTGAAAAGGGATCGAGTAAGGCTCCTACTCCGGTTGCAGCGTCTTCCCCGCAGTCGGTGAGCAGCGTACGCCGGTGCGGAAGGTATCGCCACCCACACCCCAGCGGACACCATCTCCCAGTATCGCGAAAGGACAGCCGGTTGGTACGAATAGCTCTACTTCATCGTCCGCCTCACCAGCAGCTAGCAAAGTTGCACCGACATCTGCACCAGCACCTTCCAACGCGTCATTGCCACCTCCGGTTCCTGCGCCATCACCAGTTGCCAGTTCTTCCGGTGCCCCTGTAATCACTATACCACCGCCAGCTCCTGTATCTACTGCCGCTGGCTCTGCTGCTACTCCTACGGTGGCAACATCCACATCACTGCCCGCGGAGGCGTCACCTGAACTCACTGAAGAACAGAAGCAGGTACTGCGCTTGATCGACGAAAGCTTTCACTTCATTCCCGAGAGCCGCGACTCCGAAAAGGACAACCGCTATGTACCGCGCAACTTGTACCCAACCCCGGCGTCCTTCCCAGCTACGCCGTCCACTCTGTTCTCTAGCGCGCCAATCTTTGAGAAGCTGGATGTAGACACGCTCTTCTTCATCTTCTACTACCAGCAGGGTTCGCACCAGCAGTATCTGGCAGCTCGTGAGCTGAAGCGACGGACATGGGGCTACCACAAGAAGTACAAAACGTGGTTTAAGCGCCACGAGGAACCGCAGATGACGGGCGAGGACTACGAGCAGGGCACCTTCGTCTACTTCGACTACGAGACCGGCTGGTGTCAGCGCATCAAAACCGAGTTCACCTTTGAGTACAGCTTCCTCGAGGACGAGCTACAGTAGCTTTGTGGATCCCCTGCCAGTAAAGTAACAGTGTCCATCCTTCCCATCCAAACCTCCCTAGTGCTGTAGTTGTCTTCCAATGCTTTGCAGCAATGCACAGCAAGTCATATGATATCAGTCGAGAAGGTTCGATCGAGCATCAATCGGGCCATAAACGAATCCTCCTTCCAGAGCCAAATCATGTCGACGGACTACGCCATCTCTCTGGCCAGCGTACAGGCCGCAGCTCAGCGCATCGAAGGCTTCGCGCACCGCACGCCCGTCCTCACGTGTCACGCGTTGGAGACCATTGCTGCTGGAGCTGAGACGGAGCAACCAAAGCACTTCTTCTTTAAGGTATCCATTAACTAAAGTGCGCAATGCTGGGGCTGTGTTGACATTTGTCTCTGTGCTTTGCATGGCAAATGCTCCAGTGCGAGAACTTCCAGAAGGTGGGCGCCTTCAAGTATCGTGGCGCTCTGAACGCCGTCAAGAAGTTCCTGCAGGAGAAAGAGCAGAGCGGGGACAAGACAGCCACGACGTTCGTCACGCATTCTAGTGGGAACCATGCGCAAGCTCTCGCCCTGGCAGCTAGAGACGCCAAGTGCAAGGCTGTGATTGTCATGGTGAGTAGCTCCACTTTGATGGGGGTGCTTAGTCATCGGTCTTAACAGTTAGTTGCTGATCTTTAGCCGGAGAACTCGCCGAGTGTCAAGCAAAATGCTGTTCGAGGATACGGAGCTGAGGTGGTTCTGTGCGCTCCGACGGTGGAGGCCCGTGAGGAAGCAGCGCGCAAGGTGGAGAAGGAAAGGAATGCGCGGTTCGTGCACCCTTCCAATGACCCGGATGTGATGAGCGGCCAGGGCACTGTCGCGCTGGAGCTGCTGGAGCAGACTAAGCAGCAATACGGCGTTGAATTGGACGCTATTGTTGTGCCCATCGGAGGTGCAGGACTCTGCTCTGGCGTTGCAATGGCAGCGAAGGTGAGTTCATTGTGTGCTTCTTGTGAAAGCTGTGAAGGTGGCGAGCTGTGATCTTTACGCCATTTGTGCTCATTCGTGCAGTCCGCTAAACCGGGGATCAAGGTTTTTGCGGTGGAACCCGTTGGCGCCGCTGATGCTTACAAGTCGTTCCAGACGCGTCAACTGACAGGCCATACCGGTCCTGTCAACACCGTGGCCGACGGCCTTCGCACGACGTTAGGTAAGGGTACTGCTAACCCCTGAGGGACAAACTGAAAGTTTTATGCTTATCCCTGTGCTCTGCTTTGAATTTTGCTGTTGCCAGGTGACAACAATTGGCCTGTCGTACGAGACCTCGTCGATGATATTATCCTCGTTTCAGACGAAGAAATCGTGGCAGCTATGAAGCTGATTTGGGAGCGCATGAAGCTGGTAAGTTGGAATATTTACTAGAGCTACCACTGATCTTCCTTGCGATGGAGGCAACGTTCAACTAACTGTGTATCAATCGCAACAGGTTGTGGAGCCGAGTGGTGCCGTAGCAACCGCAGCTCTCCTTGCAAACAAGTTACCGGCGTCTGCTGGGATAAAAAATGTGGGCATTGTGTTTTCTGGCGGCAATGTGGACTTGGAAAAGCTGCCGTGGACTCCGAGTGCTTCTGCCTGATTGAATCAAGAGCCAGACGAAGTGTTGTGTGTATTGTCCTGGCACGATGAAATGCGACACCATATTCACACTCTGTGTCATAACTATCCTCGTACTTAACGTCCACAGCGCTAAAGACTACCATTAGAATGCTACGTCACTGTAGGATATATATTCTCTACATTCAGCTGATCATTATCTTTTGCGACATCACCATGGCTCACCGAACACCCCAGGAGAAGATGATGATCATTCAAGCGCACCAGTATTTTCTTGCGGAAGCTCAGCCAGGACTCGACCCTTTGCGACGAGCCGTACGCCAGCGTGTTGCTGACTGTCTTGCGGTCACGGAGAACATGGTTGCGCGCACAGTGGCCGAGTGGAACGCTCATGGCGACGAAGCCTTCACGGCGCCTCCAGTCAAGCAGGGCTGCCCCTTAAGGTCCGAGGTTGTCGGGTTGCATGAATATATTGCGGGAATAATAAATGACCGTAATTTATCGTTGATGCCAACGTCATCAAGAAACATATGTGCTGAGCTAAAAACTCTTACAGGTGTAGCCAGAGCTGCAAACTTTAGGCGCCGAAGATGATAGTGTCACATACGAAATTTCCCTATAGCTATGAAACTTGGTAGGATATTAATTATGTGCTATGCCAGGTTTGGTAATTTACTGCAGAGGTCCAAGCAAAACAGCTGTTGATGTGCATAGACGATTTCAAATCTCCATCTGTTCAGCTCAACATTTTTGTTTAAGTACAGCTTCCGACTGAATGCAATCTACTTGTATCAGATGTTTTTACTTAAAAAGCAAACACGGAGCTTTTCTGCGATATCTTTTTTTTAAATTGGACCAGCACAAGAAAAGTTACGAGGCCGCAAAGTGGTGTCGCATTTCAACAATAGTGAATTTTCATTTCCGCGTTCGGTTTGCAAAACGAGCGGATTTCTAGCCCTCTAGACTCTAAAACACGTAATTCCACAGCACATACATGCCAACGAAATACGCCCACTTCGGGATGGCCCAGCCTGCTGGCTGCTGTACCTCAGGTTCTGGGGTTGCGGTCTTGAGAAGCTCTTCAGCCATAGCAGCAGTCTCTTCTGTTCCTTGTGTGACAGCTTGAGCACCACCAGCAGGGTGTTTCTCCATTTTCATTCGCTTCCTCGCAGCAGCAGGCACGGAATCGGCTTTCGCCACCTTTGCTGACTCCGGACGACGCCGAGACGATGCTACCTCGCCTTGCAGCTGACGCATGCTCAACAGAATGGCCTATTAACATTACATGATGACGTGAGTGTTAAGTACTCCAATTTATCGCCATGAAACCAATGGATAGTGCGTACCTGGTTGCTCTTCAGCAGCTCAACACTCAGACCGAAATTTTCGCGCGCCAAATCGTGGTGGAAGTAGCCTCCAACAGCGCGACAACCATTCAAGAAAGGAGGCAACGCCGAGTGCAGCACCTTGGTGAAGTCGTGCACGGTCATCATAGGGAACAGGTAGCTGGGCAATTGTGCACCGCCGTAGACGAGGTTCAGCTCTAGAATGAGACAGAGCACCCCTCCAGTCATGGACCAGGAACGAGCCTCACGCGCCGAGTCGCTCAGCGTCAGGACGAACGTGAGCACGGCCCAGACTGCGTAGTAGGTCATGGATCCGACCAGCGCCTCCACCTGCACCGACAGCAAGTCTTTCTCCACTGCACTTTCGCCGAATCGGTCGTACAGCGGTCGCTTGTTGGCGTCCCCGAGCACATCAAAAGCCAGTCGCAGTCGGTTGAATTCTTCTGCAGCTGTTGGCGACGGATTTTTGTCCGGATGCAGCTCCACTGATCGCTGTCGGAAGGCGCGCTTGATGTCTGCAAAGGAGGCGTCTCGCCCGACGCCCACGACGTGGTAGAAGTTGTTTCCTTGGGAGTAGAAATCGTAGGTCTGCAATTGCAATATTTAGTTTAGTAACGTATAATAATATATAATAATATATAATAATAATAATATTTGTTGACGTACGATGGAGATGACAGCCAGCGTCAATAGAAAGCTGACGGCGTAGAAGAACGCTGTGCGTTTGGGGAAGCGGCCAGGCTTGAGGATCCACGACGTGATGGGCGAGATCACGAACATGTGCAGAAGGAGGTTCTGCGACGAGTCGGAGCTGCTCATGGCTGCTGGAACGGGAAGAGGAAGAGGTTCCGGTGCTTGCTGGTTGCTGGTACGTGGCAGATGAACGAGTGATTGGGTTGGTGATGGGGAGTCAGTAGCAGCTGGAAAAGAGGCAGGGAATCGGACATCTTGATAAATGTATTGATATTTTTAATTAAAGAGTTTTTGAAGCATACAAATAGGAAGTCTAATGAGCTGATTTAAAAGAAATGGCTACAAATTAATTTGAAAAAAGTGAACCGAGTTAGTGGAATGACCGATAAGGTCGTTATAGAGGCAGGATTACGAAAGCTCTTCTGCAGCATGAACAAACCCTTTGTGTCCGAAACTCGGAACACTACTTCAAACCTGTCGCCCTAATCGTATTGCCTGTTCAGTAACAAGAACTTACCATAATAAGGTGTGATTATAACTACAGAAGAAGCTCTGTGTTGTAAACTGTACACGCAACTGTCTCACTCGGATACGCTCTTTGCCAAATCCCTACGCTTCATAACAGATTGCAGCGCCATGCAAAATACTACACCCCATTCCATGGGTATGGATCCTTCTCGAAGGATCTGTCTGTACTGCAGAGAGCGGAACTTTGCATTTGGCACGCTCTCCCTCAGGTACTTCTCGCCTCTGATATACTTGTAGCACTTGTTGGTCCCAGCCCTGACAAGACAATACCATGACCCCTACGAACGCACAAGTTCAAGCGGAGATCGATCTACTCACCCAAGTGATGGCAGACCACTCAAGAGTGCCGACGGATCTACCTAAGTTCACGGGAAAACGGGGGAAAGACATGAGAGAGTGGGTTTTGAAGTGGAAACGCGTGCCGTACAATGACATCGTAATTGAAGATTCAAGCACAATAATATTAGGATTCGCTGGGTCGACGGTAATAAAGCAAGGAGTAGACTAGTTCCTGCACTGGTCTTCGACGACTCAAAACGAGGAGCACGTGGGGAGGGGCGTGAGCATGTGCTCCAACATTCTGAAACGTCTACCAATGCATCCTGCACGAGAAGCTTCATAGCCTCAAGCAGACTGCGGATATGTCGAGTTACAATGAACGTCATCGACCAAGTACTGTTCTACACGAACGGACTCACGTCTCGAACTCGCAGGTATACGTATACAAGTTAGGAGAACCAAGCAACGCTGAGCGAAGCCATGGACACCACTGTCAAGTTTGACACAGCACTCTTCGTGGATAGCTCGCGTGACCGTCAAGTACGTCATGAAACAAAATTATCAAGCGACAAACCTCATGACCAAGGAAAGAAGGGCACGCCTTTCCGTTCGAAAGGGAGATCCTAGTCAAGCTCTAAGCGAAAAGGTCATGCTTGCTATATCTGCACAAAGACTGGTCATATCAAGAATGACTGTTTGCTATGGAAGAAAAAACAAAGGAGAAGAAGAAGGAGGGAAACGACAAACCACTCCAGTGAGTGAGAGTTCTGACGTGGGCAAGAGTGTAGCCAGAGCATTGATGGAGAATATCAGCCTAAATGTTCTTAGCAAAATCCTCTCGTGCACCAGTCGCGTCCACTGTCCTCTGGCGAAGGAGAAATCAGTGTTAGTGCCATATCGATGCCAACGCGACATATGGTATTAGAAAGTGGTGCGATCACAATTGATGTGTCGTATAGGATATCCACTGCAAATGAACGCTCGGTAGAGGTTCTATATGCTTATACCCACAACAACCCGTCTGCCGATACGGCCAACGAGTGTTCGGATCCAGACCTGAAGACCCCAAATCGATCCCTTTCACCGGGACGGACTGGAACTTGTAATATCGCTTGGTTTGCGCCAACCGGTATAAAAACACGTCACTAGCTCGAGCAACACTAGTCCGTGCAGTAGGATAGCGCAGTCCCGACAGCGGAAGGGTACTGTACCACCACCGAAGGTTCCCTTCGGTTTGAAGACACTCTTGGAGGCAAATCCGCACTCCCACACACGTGCAATAGGCAAAAATATGCCGTCACGCTAACAGACCACACTCTACACTCTTGGCCTGTCCAATGAACCGTCGCTGTTATGCTAGAGGTCCTCGGACAGGCATTAGCCACTCTCTAGTGGTCCGTCGCTTATGGAAAAGCAGGACGTAACTTGGGTGCTAGAGGGATAATTCTGTTCTGATTGTTGCCCTTTCAGGCTTATCTCCTAATTATGTAATTCCTATACAATATACAAACATCAAGTGAACTATGATCCGTTATGGATCTTCTACATGCTACGTGGCTGTTGAACGACTCTTCATTAGCACCCTGAAGTTGCAAAGGGTCGCCCGAACCGACGCTTATAGCCTTGGATCCAAAGTGCGCACGAACCTTCGGTAGCATACTTATCTGGTGCTAGGTACGCCCAACGAAGGTTCGCTAAGTGCGGGTTCCAGTATAGGGATGTGACCTTGCTCACCGAGTGATCTACTTAAACCTTCGGTCGCTATGGCCCTCAACCATTCACCTTCAAAGAAACCTTCCTGGTGTATGAACGAGTCTTCGTTCGTCGATCATCTGTTGCAGGTGTGTCATCAACGGCGTAGTCGGATTACAGCGAATTTACTTCACCACAGATGTCTCAATGTACTGGGTAGAAGAACGCCAGCTGACAACAACGAAATCTGATCATAAAATCATTCGTGTGAAGTTGGTGAGAACGAGATCATAGACATCAGGTTCGCAGCGTTTTGAGCCCTCAACTGGATCTGGGGATATCATGTACATCCGGCGGAAATGTGCCACTCACCGGCTACCATCAATTGATCGACATCAAAGATCTTCTGTGGATTGAAGCAGGCCAAGTTGTTTTGCTACGATATCTAGATCTTCACTAAATCGTAAGACGTTCAAGAACACTTGAAGTGTCACGAAAGCCACGAGGCATCTTGAGAAACAATAAGTTGTATGTAAGCCTGGCAATTGCGTGTTCTGCGCGGAACGATATCTTGACTTGAAAAATTGTGGGCTGGAAAGGCAGCGCTTAAACAATATCATATCATATTGTACTGCAACTCGAAACGAGCCATAGTTAAGAGATTAATGTGTGCGTGAACAGTAGTTTATAATTGCACAATACACAACGTATTGTCAGGTTAAACTTTCCATGCCTTGATAGACAGTATTGACGACTTCGACATCCCAGTATTACTCAAGAACAGTAGCATATCATTGTTTACAGGTGTCAACGATGCACGTTGGGGTGTTAGGACGATCTTAACTTGGGGAAAAAGCCACTAATACAGATCACTCGCTTGAGGTAGATTCGCGAGGAGTCCTGAGTAACGTGCAACTGGTGGAGGCGTGATGTCTTTCTTCCTTGCCTTTAGCACAGATAGAGTAAAGTCCTCATATTCGTTCTCGTCTTGGTCGTCCTGTCGCTATATGCGTTTGCCACGTGATATTTTCGTCGACGCTACTTCGAATCGCTTGATTGCGTTTCGCTCACTGGCCGTCGACCGCCCCTCACCATAATAACCTGGTCAGAAGATTATCACATTGCACAATATCAGTATGGGGCTACTTTAAAATAAAATCACCAAGTATTATACCTTGACATCGGCGGCTTCAAAGCTGGGGGAATGAACAATACTTGCTGTAGTGCTGAGCTTGGACCTTTTAACGCCGAAAAGCTTTGCACTGTAGTAGCGAATAGGACACGGACGTCTGCTAGCGTGAGTTGATTAGACTGTGACGCTGTTGTATATTTTCTAGTCCACGATCAACCCCTCAATGCGTCGGTGCATAGACGTCATAGGGATTAGGTTAAAGACAGTTTCCACTTGCTTGATATCGTCTAGGATACGGACGTAACGGGCCACCATATCAAAGATGGAGCTCTATCGAGTTGTGTTGGAGCTCAGGGAGACAGGGTGTGTGCTCTCTAAGCGCAACACAGTTGTTAGTCGTGCACAGAGCCTATATGAGTGTGATTACCGTTTTCACGATCGTCTTGTGGTCTCCTAGGTACGCAATCACAGCCAAATTAAAGCGATACCAATCACACTCAATAAGCTGTACGTAGAAATGTGTCGAAGCAGCTCAGTTTGTAGCGCAAGTAACGCCAATCAGAAACGATATCATCGATTCAGATTGGCTATACGAACTATAACTTGCTTCATAGACTCGCAATGTGATTGGCCCGTCAGGTTTCCTTCTTCCATTGGTGCAATTGCCAACAGTGCTGCTTGAGCACACCATCGTACCCTCACTGTTGACGATTGTGCAGACAACAATACCCTCTCGGTATGATATATTAGTGGTCTATCGTCGTGCCTGCTGTGACACTGCTGAGCAGAGCAGGCTGAGGTACATTACGTTGGAGTATTTGGTTGAAGGTTAAAGTTCAATTATATTCTGACAAAGATTTAGCGTTTTGGACTTCATGCAGAAGATGAGGAGTTGCTCTTCGCCTTAACCCTTTCGCGATCCTCTTCACTAAACTATACTATACAAAGTTAGGTGAATTACTCCTAAAAGGGCGCAAAATGCGCCCTTTTACAATATCACGGTACTACTACAAATCTTCTTCAAATCCTTTTTCGTTTATGCTATGTACCGAAATCAGTACTTAGTAGAGACAAGTTGTCATGTTGTTTGCTAAAGGGCGCAAAATGCGCCCTTTTACATGGGTACATTCTCGTACTTAGTTGAAAAGGTGGAAAAGGGCGCATTTTGCGCCCTTGTGCCGCGAAAGGGTTAATCGACCAGGTGATGTTGCTACAGAAGTCTATATCATCTATCTTTATATGCACCTGGTCAATACCGCGAATTATTGAAGAGCTTTAGAGTTTTATTAGGTTAACTGGTTATGTACAGCGCTTTTACGAAATACATGTCACTAACGACTATCGTTTTCACTCTCCTCAAGAAGACGAATAAACACAATGCAAGATTCACTTCACCGACGAGCAGATTAAGAGCTCCAAAGCGTTGAAGCGGCGAAATTGTAGCCCTCCAATACTACATCTTCCGGACTTCTTCAAAACCGTGTATATGCGGACAGACGACAGCAAGTTCGCCGTTTGTGGTGTCTTATTCCGATTCAGTCAAGAGTTGAGCGACTGGTGGCCGACACAAGCAGGAAGATAAAATAAACTGAGCTCAGCTACCCGATACAGCAACAGGAAGGTCTATCAGATGTGTTCGGGATTGGCGTTTCGGCTTTACTGCTCAGACAAGTGGTGAGCATCCTGGAGCGAAGCGCACATACCTCACCCTGGTTGAGCACTGGTATTGGTCCAAGCTGATAATTTCGATTCAAAAGTACATTGCGGACTGCAAGCCATGCTGACGTAACAAGCCACGGCTAACGAAACCACCAATTCTCCTTGACTCACTGAGGATTCATGACGCACCGTGACGATCGATTTCTATGGATTTGATCACCGACTTACCCGTGACGAAACATAAGTTCGACTTAATCTAGGTTGTAGTCGACAGACTAACAAAACGTTGTCGCTTCTTCCCGATAAATGCGGATGCTAAGATGTAGCGCGTCTCTTTTTTAAATACATCTGGAATCTCCACGGCAAGTCGATAAGTATTGTGTCAGACTGAGGTCGCAAAATTGTGTCTGCGTTTTGGCGATACGTGTTCAAGTCCATCAGAACCAAACTGGGCGTGATCGTAGCGCATTGCGCATAGAGTGATAGACAAACCAAACGGATGAATCGTACACTTGAATATATATAGTCACTGCTTCGTTGGACCACTTCAAGACGATAGGGATAATCATTTGGCGAATGATGAATTATCGTCAACTCGACAGTGAACTACAGCATCAAGTTGTCACCGTTTGAAGCTGATTTGGGATACATTTCACCCAATTCCTTATGACCGGTTGCTTAGAAGCTTCGAAACATTCCAAGTAGAAAGTGAGGTGTCGATTTTATGTACAGCATCAAGTAGCAACCCTCCATCGCTGCTGGTGAAGTTCTCGTTCAAGCCCAAGAGCGAATGAAGGAAGTCTACGACCACAATCTTAAGGAATAAGAGTTCCAAGTTGGAGCTTAAGTGAATTTGAGTAATCAGTACTTGGACACAAAGCACACTAGACAAAAAGACACTGGCTTACCAAACTCGAGTAAGTTTGGCCCCAAATGAATAGGCCCGTACACTTTACGCGGCGTGTTCACAATCACGCCTACGAGGTAAACATCCAGTCCTGCAACAGGCTTCACCCGACCTTCAATACAGGTTCACTCAAGGCGTATACCGAGCCGGGGCGGTTTATGAGACCTCACGAGGTGGTTCTGCCATGTCCGTCCTTGCGAGTGTCTTCAAATTCCACGGCCAACGGTGGCAAAGCAATGATCGGCCGAATTCTGCCTGACAATTGTCATGTACGTTCCCGCTGGAAATATCCGATTAATGTTAGTAAGCTCAACGACATTCGTAACCGAGTCGCGCAGGATGTTCTATCTCAAACGTTCGCAGTCGAAGGTAACACTGACAGACCCCAAGTACAAAACAAAAGCGGTGGCATTGCGGCGACGGACATATCTTCCGGATGCAAATCCCCAAAGGCGCTCAGATCTTGACGGTCACCAAGTTAGGCACCCTAAGGACGAAGAAGGCTGCCCTAATCGCACACAGGAAGCAGAGACCCGCCTCGGAAGCAGTATCCACAGCGAAGTGCTTCCTACAGTACTTCATGAATGGACGCGAGTCTTCAGAAGCCTTCCAGCGATCCATCTGTTGCATCATGAGTTGATGATCGACCAGATCCTCCGCCCAGACCCACCTAAACTGAAACGTCACCCATCCCATTCGACCAGGTAATAATGATGCGGAGCTTAACCGACGACATTCTGCAGGAACTTTATATTAGCCTTACGGCTTTAGTCCCACTCCGCCGTCAGGTCGTAGTGATTCTTGCGTGTGCTGGTGGAGTGGAAGCCAGGAGGCGGATGCAAGCCAAACCTGTGAGAAACCGGCTGAAAAACCTCAGTGTCATCATCACCGAGGTTTTCATAATCGTCGTCGTCATCAAAGAGGCCCGACTCAGCTGCTATTATCGGCGTGGACCGCGTTAGTGCTAGAGACATGATGGCTAGCGCAACCAGTCATACATTGGTAAAGCAACGTCTGACGGTGCGACGTTCAGTAAAGCAATCGTGCAGTAGACACTTTCAGTTTTGCCGCCAAGTTCTCAGACTTCCTTACATAGTAGCACTTGTAATAATCACAGCATCGCTACCATCAAGCCGAGATCTCAAGCCATCGAGCACCAAAACCACAATGGGGAGAAGCAGTCGTTCAGTGAAGTCCTCACCTTTGTAGCTCGCTAACAAGCCAATTTCATTCGATGATGCAGCAGCAGTACGCTACCAGCGAGGTGCGCATCGACGCTCTCACAGCATGGCCCGAATAGCCCAACTATCTATCAAGGAAAGGGGCTGGACGGAGACCCTGGAGTATGGGTCTTTTTATCAAGCAATTCTATGCAGGCTACTTTAATGGATACGTGTATACAGTCCACCTTGCCGGCACTTCTTATTATCAATCACTTCTTCTTTCCTATCGTCAGCAAAAATCTTCTTCTCCCTGTTGCCGTTCATCATAATTGGCGAGTCGCCGTAATCCTAGATGACGAGTAGTACTACTTTTAACAATACTTCACTTTCAAGTTACTGATAATCTTTGGCGCAGCTGTACACCGTTGTGCATCACCACGTTGTCCGTCGGAATTTCTAACAAGTCTTGTAGCCGATCTTCTAGCTTTTGTTACGTTTGAATATCGGTCACTATTAAGAGTAAAAGGGTAATTTCGTTTGTTCAAATATCATATTTTTAAAAACGTGCTTTTTTTTAAACTTTGGCTATGCACAGGTTGGTAAAACAAAATGGATCACCTGGATTTTGCTAATCTTGCTGTTGCTGTATCCACTAGCGTCAACGCAATGATGCAAACAATGAGGTGGTGTTGAGGTCGTGGCGGCGAAAATGGGCGTGAAATTCTGAGTGGAATTTTTACTTCTGACAAGAATGGTTACTATGACTCCACTAAGTGTAGATTCTAGTGTCGGTACCTAGTTGTCTCTGACAACACGAGGTCGCCAACAACAAGTTAGAAGTACTCAAGCCTTCGACGATCAGCGCAAAATACCATTCTGTAGCAGAGTGTGGAGGACTTGCCCAATAGTATTCACTACAGAGAGCGCCTCAGGCGTGTCAGTGCTCCATGTAGAGATCACCTGGCTCATGAAGGGGATCTCCAAAGCTAGTTGTGACGCGCATAGCCCTCAGGCTGTTGCTGAACAGGCGCTGTATAGAGATGACAACGTCCACGTTGTTTGTTTCTACGTGGGATCCGACGTGTTGATGTAGTAGGTCCGCAGCAAATGTAACTAACTGAAAATAACATGGAGAGCACATACAGCGCTAGTATTGCAAACCAACTGATCTTGAAAGGCAGTAAGCGGCACACGGCACGACGCCACCAAACGACATCAGCCAATGCGCAAACGTGGGAGGTGATGTTCCCACCAAGAGCAATCGGCAGTGTATGTCGGAAGTTATACCTTTCTTTGCGACTACACTACATTGCGCTGCATCGGCTTGCCCAGACCCAAGCAGAAATCTCTGATACGCAATTCTAACGTGACGCGAAATGCGCCGAGCAGGACAGGAATCTCTTGCAGCCGCATCGAGCTGCCGCAATGCTATCCACCTACTGCAACTTGCAGTCTGCCTGCCAGTTGGCACCTATCCCCAAAGATACGCACACAATCGCCGGAATGGCTTCAACACTTCCTTCACTTCCAGTGGAAGGAGGTTCCCGCCTGGAAATTCCAGTCCAGAATTCACCATCTGTAGCGACAACAATAGCGTCTTCTATGCATGAATCCCCGAACGCATTCGTCTCGACCATTTTCGACGGAGCAGGTCTTTTGACTCGAAACAAATCGCACTCAACCAGCGTTTACACTCTTAGCATTCGCGTCATTGTGTGTCTCGAAACGCGTGGCCAGAGTTGCCCCAAAGGGTATCAAATGCACGCCTCTGCGTCCTCAACGGGCTCATTTTATTGGCCAGGAACGTGTTAAACGAGCCCAGTGACATGTCATTATCACGCTTATGCCTCAGCATAGGTTCTCTCCTCATACTCAACGCCAGTCATTTCCCACCAGCACTCTCTTCTAGCATACTGTACGTATGACGTCGCTTTCTGAACGCGCAGAGCCAATGGCGCGTCACGGGGATGGGCCAGCTCCGTCTCCGGTTCGAGGTTCGAGGACGTGGGGCTCGGGCTCACTCTGGAATTGGCCTCGAAGCGCAACAACCGAAGCCGACCGCCGCACTTTGACGTCAGCCATGGAGAACGCCAACTCGACCGCGATGCCTCAACTGCGAGCGCACCAGACCCGCGACCTGCTGGCAGCTGCAGCCCCAAGGTGGCGCGTACGCACCAGCAGAGCATCTTCCAGTCCATGTGGATCGGCGCCACCGCCGGCATGGGCGGCATCATCGCCGTGTACCCCGTGGACGTGGTCAAGACGCGCATGCAGAACAGCCGCGTGGCCACCAGCGCCGTCAACACGTTGACGACCATCTTCCGCCAGGAAGGCGTGGCCTCTTTCTACAAAGGCCTGGGCCCGCAGCTGTGCGGCACCATCCCCGACAAGGCCGTGTCTCTTGCGACACGTGAGTTTGTCAAGAGCTTCTTCGACAAACCCAACGAGTTCAAAGCTTCGCTGACGTCTGCTGCGGTCTCCGGAGTCATGCAGTCCATTGTGATGAACCCCGTGGAGGTCGTCAAGGTACGGATGCAGCTGGACAGCACTCTGAAGCCCTTCGGCGTCATCCGCGAGCTCGGAATGCAAGGGCTCTACCGCGGCTACTCGGCCTGCTTGGCTCGCGACGTCATGTTCGCGTCCACGTACTTTACGCTCTACGATATGTCCAAGAAGCAGCTCGGCGTCCAGGACGGCACGTCGCTGGGCTGGTCCATGGTCGCCGCCTCGACTGCAGGCATCCCCGCTGCCTTCATGTCGACGCCGCTGGACCTGATTAAGACCCGCATGCAGTCGCGCGACGCTACTGTTCAGGGCTTTATGAACACGTACAGACAGGTCGCTGCCGAGGGCGGCATGAGCGCTCTTTTCTCTGGCTGGGGCCCGCGTGTGAGCCGAATCGCGCCGCAGTTCGGCATCGTGCTCGTGAGCTTTGACTGGCTGTCTCACCGATTCAGCCAGCCGGTCGACGCCATTCCGGAGCCAGCTGATGCTGACTCCTTCGCAGACTACTGAGCACATGGAGCTTCCGATATTCCCACCTCATAATAGTTTGCGAGGGCAAGACGCCTTCAGTCACAGATTTTCCACAGACACCATAACATACGATCAACCTTCTACACTACAGCTCATGTTAACCTAAAATACACCAAAGGCAAGGCAAAGTGCCTCGTGTCCGTTCCAACAGTGCATTCCTAACATTTGAACATGCGATGACGATACGTTCTTGCACATCTCGCAGCCGGACTCCAGCTAGAGTGATCAAAAATTTCCTCGTGTCGTTCGTCACGGACGATAGCACTCTACATATCCGGGAAGCTACAGACAATGGAACTGATTTCTGTAGAAACGATTCCTAGAACGTCGGACTGGATAGGATCAAATTGATTAACGCAGTTATCTAAGCTCAAAGCTCCCAGTCCACCAAGACTAGGCTCTATCATGTCGCTTAGGCCTCCTTAGCCAGCCACGCAAGTTCCGGCTTGCCAGACGCCTTAGCAAAAGCCTTTGCGTCCAGGAACACTTCAGCGTTGGCCTTGAGTGACACCTGTGATGTCATACTGCGAGCAGTGACGGACGCGTCAGCAGATTCCAGGGCAGCCTTCACGTCATCGAACTTCATCGAAGCTACAAAGGCCGTGAGCTCATCCACAGGCATGGAAGATGCGTGCTTAGCCAACACGTCAGCGGACGCAAAGAGCACGGCTGGGCGCGTAACAACGATTTGCACGGTCGAGTCTGCGAAAGAAGCTTCTTCGCTAACGATCGTCACACTGTGCTCAGGCTTCAATGACATCGGTGCAGGAGTCGTGCCGAGCGTAGATGCGATCATAGGCAGGAAGGACTGAATAGCAGCGGTGATCGGTCCCTTCTCACCCTTCTCCGAGAAGTACACGTGGATCTTGTCCTGTACCACCAGACCAGCCTTCTTACGCAGCTTCTGCACACGCGTGATAACCTCACGTGCACAACCCTGCATCTTCAATTCTTCGTCCTCGCGGGTATCAATGACCACCATAAGGCTACCGTCAGCTGACACATCGGCCTCGTAGATCTTGGTGTCACCCTTAAACTCGCGCTTCACCAACAGGTCGTCACCAGTCAGCTCGTGGCCGTCCAGAGTTACGCTGCCGCTGGACACGTACGCAGCCACATCGTCGTGCGTCATTTGTGCAATCAGCTTCTTAACACCCGAAAGCGCCTTGCCGAGACGACGTCCTAGCGCGCGGCTGTTGGCCTCAGCCTTCAACACGCACCATTCTTTCTCATCAGTTGAGAACTCAAGGTCGCGCATGTTCAGCTCGTCGTGCAGGTACGTCTTCAAGCGGCGAAGGCCCTCCAGTGTCTTCTCCTTGTTGGACACCACGATAACCTTCTTCACCGGGTTCTTTAGCGAAATGGTGCGGCGCTCGCGCACGACACGGCCCATCTCAACTACGCTCTGTAGGTTCTTCATGAGCTCCTCCACATCCTCGTCCACGCGGCTGGCATCAAAGTCCGGCAGCATGAGGAAGTGAACACTGGGAGACACACCATCGGCATCCTCGGCCAGATCCTTGCCAGCACCGTTGACGACATTCGGGTGAAACTGGCGCAGGAACTGGTACATGTACTCTGTGAAGAACGGCGTGAAAGGCGCCATGATTTTAGCGAGGTTGTACTGCACCTCGTACAGCGCCGATAGGGCAACAGCAGCCTCTTCGCTGCCAGCGCTGCCTTTAAGACGCGGGCGGTTAAGACGCACGTACCAGTTGGTAAGCTGACCAATGAAGCTAACCAACCGTGGCACGACCGTGTACAAACGGTAAGCTGTCATCTCCTCATGGACGAACTTGATGAGGTTGTGTAGTGCAGCAATGATCCAAGCATCCATCACATTCTTCGAGGCCAGGGCCGCCTCACGGTTGGGCACAAAGGTAACACCAGTCTCGAGTTGCAGCCGGGTAGCCTGCTGGGCGAAGAAACGAGCCGAGTTGAACCACGGCAAGAAAATCTCACGGATAACACCAAGCACACCCTGCGCCTGGAACTTTAGCGGCTCAGCACGCACCACAGGCGAGTTGATCAGGTACAGACGAAGAGCGTCAGCTCCGTACTTCTGCAGAATCTCCTCCGGGTCTGTGAAGTTCTTAAGACTCTTACTCATTTTGCGACCATCCTCAGCCAACACAAGTCCATTCACAATCAGGTTCTTGAAAGCAGGCTTGTCGAAAAGTGCCGTCGACAACACCATCAGCGTGTAGAACCAACCACGAGTCTGGTCCAGGCCCTCAGCCACAAAGTCGGCCGGGAAGTTGGCCTCGAACTTTTCCTTGTTTTCGAACGGGTAGTGCTGCTGGGCGTACGGCATGGAACCACTCTCGAACCAGCAGTCAAACACTTCCGGCACACGGCGAAGAACGCCCTTGCCCTGTTTCGACGGGATCGTCAGGTGGTCAATAAACTCACGGTGGAGGTCAGACACCTTCTCGCCTGTCAGCTCCTCCAGTTCGGCGATCGATCCAACACACACGACTTCTTCGTAGTCGTCGCTCACCCACAGCGGCAGCGGCGTCCCCCAAAAACGTCCGCGCGAAATATTCCAATCCTTGCCATCCACTAGCCAGTTGTGGAAGCGCTTCTCCTGCACAAAGCTCGGCACCCAGTACGTCTCCTTGTTGTTGGCCACAATACGGTCGCGGATGCGCTCCACGTTCACGAACCAGCCGGGGATAGCACGGTAGATCAGAGGCGTGCCCGAACGGTAGCAGAACGGGTAGCTATGCACCTCCGTGCCCTTGGACACAAGACGTCCGCGGCTCTTGATGTCCTGGCAAATCACATCGTCAGCCTTCTTCACGTGTAGGCCCTTAACAAGCGGCACAGCGTCCGTGAACACACCATTGTCGTCCAGCGGGTCTGGCAGCGAGAACTTGTCGCAAACCTCGTCACGCACACAGACACGGTAATCGTCCTCACCAAACGTCGGTGCATTGTGCACAATACCGGTACCGCCTGAGTCGGACACGTAGTTGTCCGAGAGCACCCGGAAGGCGTTAGGCCAGTCCTTGAAGCAGTCAAACAGCGGCACGTACTTCTTGCCGACAAGAGCCGATCCCTTCATCTTCTCCAAGATCTCATACTCGCCACCCTTGTATCCCTTCTTGGTCATCTTGGGGTACACTTGGCACAGTCGTGTCTCGCCCAAGATGTAGAGCTTTTCCGTCTTCACATCCTTAATCTTGACATAGTCCAAGCTTTCATTCACACACAGCGCCAAGTTGGACGGCAGCGTCCAAGGTGTCGTCGTCCATGCCAAGAAGGCCACCGTCTCGTCCTCCTGCAACGGGAAGCTCACGATGACCGACGGATCGGGCGTGTCACGGTAGTCCAAGTTGGCTTCAAAGTTGGAGAGCGACGTGGTGCAGGCCGTCGAGTACGGCAAGATCTTGTAGCCTCGGTACACCAGGTCCTTGTCGAAGATGGTGCGGAAGACGTTCCAGACGCTTTCCATGTACCACGGCTCCATCGTCTTGTAGTCGTTCTCGCAGTCGATCCAGCGGCCGATGCGCTTCACCACGCGCTCCCACTCGCTCGTGTAGCGCTGCACAATGCTGCGGCACTCGGCATTGTACTTGTCGATGCCCATCTCCAGCACTTGCTCCTTGGTCGTCACCTGGAGCTTCTTGTTGATCTCGTTCTCCACGGGGAGACCGTGGCAGTCCCAGCCAAAGCGGCGCTCGACGTAGTGGCCCGTCTGATGCGCATAGCGCGTCACCGTGTCCTTGATGGTTCCTGCCAGGATGTGGCCGTGGTGGGGCAGCCCGTGGCGAACGGGGGCCGTCGTAGAACGTGAACGGCTTGCGGTCCTTGGACAGCTCCAGCGACTTGTGGAAGGCGTTGAGTTGCTCCCAGAGCTCCAGGATCTTGAGCTCTTCGTCCGGGAACGAGATGCGCTCCGGTAGAGACCGAGAAGCGCCCGAGTCTTGCACCATCGCCGCCCGCTGATACACTCGACTTGGACGGATGCGTTGTGAGTCTATGGCTGGCCACAGAAAGCTATAGGCGGGAAAGATCTCCTGGAGGACGATTTCGGCCAATAGGAAGGGAGAGATGGTGAATCGGAACAGCGGATTGGTAGAAATGATGCCGCTGGAAGTAGTCGCCAACAGAACTGGCGACGAAGCTCGACATTGTTGTGAATGAAGGTGGTCAACGAATAAAACAGAAGTGAGGGGATCAGCATAACGAGACTTCTGACTCTAGTCACAGATACCAGCTTTCACACCTCACGTGGCATCTGATGGTTAGCATAAGAACAGTATTGGCATCGACATGCAATAGCCAGAAGCACTTCGATTGTCAGCAGTTGTCCGCCACAAACTGCTCAATTCTGTGCTGGGCATTCCACAACACGAATGCAGCACATCCTATCAACTGCATCATAAACTACCGGAGCTGCAATTAGGAAACAGCAATCCTTCCATCACCCCGTTCTCCATCTATCGGTCAGCGCACAACATTAACATTGGTGATAACAATCGATGTACTGGAAGGCAACCTCAAGCCTGCAAAGGTCGCACATCACTTCTGTTTGGCCAATCACTTCCGAGTGTAGTCCAGAAAGGTAGCCATGAGGTGGCAGATGGAAAGGACCTGGTTGCCTTTCCCTGTTCTCTGGACCTGCTGGCGAGTTCAAGTGCAGCTCCTCCGACGAGCTGATACAGACGGCTGAACGTCTGTCAGTCCCACACAGGGAACTAAACACTATCAGTCTCTCCGCCTCCAGCTCAAGTGGAATTTCGAACGTCACTAGCGACGCAATGGGCCTTCGAGACTCGACCAAGAAGCTCCTGCGGAAGATCGGCGGACGCGACAAGAAGCAGGAAGAAGCGCAGCAGCTGCAGCCCGTGGCCTTGGCAGGCGCCAGCAATTGCTCCACGACCCGCTCGGACCTCTGCAGCTCCTTTGCAGCCACAGTCGTGAGTCGAGAGGAGCTGGAAGGTCGACGGAAAGCTCTGAGCGACGGCAGTGCACCCGCCACCCCCTGGGTGCAGTGCGGCATGTGCACACGCAGCTTCGTGGCCAACACCAGTCGCTACGCAGGCTTCTGCTCGCTCGACTGCAAGTCGGCGTCGCTCTACAGTCAGTCTGCCAGGGTGTACCGAGGACGCTACAAGTCGTGACCGCCAGGAGCTCATTTAAGCAGGACCGATCTTTGCCGGAGGGAAAACTATCCAGCGACCGTAGTGTAGTGTAGTGTAGTCTTGTAGTAGTCCGTCGTATCGCGTTGCTGGGGTTATTTCGCCTATAGTTCATTCCTGCCACAATATTCAACAGATTAACTTTTAGCCTTTATCCCAAACTGTTGGATGGCGTTTACAGTAATGGGGCTCTATTGCGCACGGTGTGCGGCTGGCCAGACGTTGTGCTCTGCGTCGTGAGCTGCGGATTCCGAGTCGCTGCTGTCTTCCGAGTTCTCGCCTTCTGCTACTTCCTGGTCCTCATCGCCTTCTTCCTCTTCCTCATCCTCTTCGTCATCGTCGTCTTCACTGCTATCATCTTCGCCGTCGTCACTATCGTCTTCTTCGCCGTCATTGTTATCACTATCGTCTTCTTCGTCGTCACCTCCTCCGTTGAGCTCTTCTTCCGAGAACATCAGTGTACGACACGTTGGGCACACAATGTTGCTGCAGCACGAGCAAAGAGACAACAAAGCACGTGAGAATCTGCAGAAATTTACGAGCTACACACAGCTAGCCGTCCGTACTGGTGCTTGACGTATTCCTTAAAACAGGTCGCGTGCATGACATGACCACACGGCAGTACGTTCACACTTTCCAGCGAATCGAATGTCACCTATAACAGTTTCAACATCAGCAGCAATACTCACAATGTGGAACGACACAATTATACACGCCTTACGTCAAGACAAATAGGGCATTCTCTATGCATGGAGCCCTCCAGACACTTGTGTTTGGCCTCAAGGGAGTGTGGATAGCAGCCACAGCACTTGACACAGTGATAATAATTCTCGCGACCTCCGACTCTGTCAAAAACAACATCGTTAGCCACCTGCAGAGACTGCATCGTATCACCAGCCAACGCACCGACAGATTCCGCACTGGTCGCAGTGGAAAACCTGCTTCTCTGGGCCTGCGTCGTCGAATAAATTGCAGACAGAGCAGAAGTAGGCGGCCATGCGCTCGTGGCAGTTGGCGCAGTCTTGAGCGCACTACAATAACAATAATTTACTCAGCACTAGACCCAGCGAGACCAGCACAACGTTGTCCGTACAGGCTGCTCAGTCTGACACAAGTCGCAGCGCATCTGGCGGATGGCGTGGCGGTCGATCTGGTGATCCTCTTGGAACTCTTCATCGTGGCAAAGTCTGCAGCCCACCCACTTCTTGCAACACTCGGCCAGGACGTGACACCGCCGCCCGTAGTGACGACACTTTGCGACCGACGCCATCGCTTGTCAATGGGCGTTCTGAATGTCACAAACACGATGGTTCGCTTTAGTGACATCGAACTTAAGTGGAAGACGTCGAAGTTGTAGACGAAAGGCAACTACTCACAGAAAAAAATGCTAATTAGTTCCTTAGTAAGTTGCAACAAGATTCAAGCGCCATCGACAACAGACGAGGCCATGTCACTACGTTTGCGTCGATTGAAAGTCAGTCCTCCGTTGATAAAGCTCACCTCCGTCGGGTATTAGCGTTCGTCTGTGAAATGCGTTGTCTGCATATTGAATGTCGTGTGTGTTAGCACCGACACCCAGTAGAAGTACCAGACGTTCGTCAAAGCTGTCGAAAGACCCATCGGAGTTCCAATCGCTTTTCACATTCGCGGCGATCAATCTCGAGCCTATGTGCCGTTAGTAGTTCTCCAAGTTCCCAGCATCTCTTTTTCACATCAATGACGACGTCCAGCCCAGCAAAAGCACCACATTGCTCTCTTGTCGACAGTCACCACACCACAAATGTCGTTACTGTAATTCCTACGACAGTCTACCATCCACGGTCGAAAGCAGGTTCTTCATTGCTGTGTTCAAGATATGGATCCAAATGTCAGGTTAAATAACATTTTTGATTGGCTAACTACTGTCATTTTCGGGGCATAGCCTCATATTCCGTCGCCATGGAGCACGAAGAAGCGCGATCGCAGCAGCAGGCCAAGACTTCAGCTCCAAGCGATCGGCAGTTGGCGTTGACGTCGTCTCTGTCTTCTCTGACGTCTGTTTGGGTCTCGTCTCGAGCTCCTACGATGGAGGAAGGCGTCAAGTTTTCCGGCGGCGTCGTGGCGGCTCTCTTGGCCATGCGCTACGCCGGCAGTTTGCGCTCTGCCTGTGCCTTGGGGCTTCTCTCGGGACTCTTCGCGCATTCTCTCTATGCAGATGTGCTCCAGAAAAAGAGGCGACGAAGAGAGCGACGGACGGTGGAGGAAGCAGAAGAAGAGGAGGCGGCAGAAGATATTATAGGATGAAGGCATAAGTCCTAGAGATAAAGTTATGACATTGTTGCTTCACGTCGTACTGAGGGCTTGTAGAGGGTTCTGCAGTAGGAAGAACTGATGGGTGTCAGCTGTGCAGGAGGAACAGAACTGGGCGAAGGACTTGTCGGAGATGTTGGAGGCCAGCAGAGACGTCTCCGAGGAACAAGAGCCAGAAACTGTGAACATTGTGGAGATACACGAGTCTGGACTGGTGACGGCCGAGTATTTGCAGAGAAGCTCGAAGGCCCGGAAGAGACCACGTGGAAATTGAGGGAGGAATTGTTCAAGTTCGTGGCGGACACTGAAGGAGCAGGACGGATGGACACACCAACTGAGCAACATCGACAACAGATCGATGTGTTCTGAACAAGTTGCGGTGGAGTCTTCGTGGTCGGTCTGCTTCCCATAAAGCTGGAACACCAACCCCTTCAAGTGCTTTGAGTTTTGGATCTTTTGACCATCACGATTGCGCTCGAACCATAGCTGAAGCTTCGCGAAATCCTCGATGGATAGAACGATGCCATCGCTTGTCTGAGCATTTTGACGTTGGAGTTTCACAGATGGTAGTCTTCGCGCTTGCTCCAGGTAGTCCAGAATATCTTCAAGCGTTGGCACCCCGACAAATTGGATGCACAACAGTGTCCACACAAACTTTCGCCACGATACTGCTCCGCTAACAGCACATTGCTGGAGCGTGACTGCTGCAACCGCACTTGCATCTTTCCAGTGCTTTGGAAAATCTTGATGTACCGCAACTTCGAGAACTAGTGCGACGAAAACGTCATTTGGAATACCCGCACTTCTGACGACCCCTGCTGCAATCGGATCAGATGTCTCCCAGTGTCTGCAGGCAAATACGAGAGCACCAAGCTGTCGTATGGAGAGAAATGCATTCTTTTGTGCTCGAGGCAAGCGTGCTGCCACGTCAGACTCTGGTTTAAGAGCTCGTACATGGAGAGGCCATACTGCATGACCGCACGCTCGAATGTCTGCCATTACCTGCACAAGGATCTTGTCTTTCGATTGGTGGTCCTCCTGCACGGCCCGTTCCAGACGCTTGACGTCGTTCGCGTAAAGTTGTCCTGTTGTCTGCTTTAATTGGTCAGCAAACCGACAAACCATCGTTATTCGTTGGAGTAGCTGTGTGATCTCCTGCGTGGTTACATTTGCTTCATTCATGGCGTACTGCTGGTCCGGAAGTTCGTCAACCAAATGAAAAGAGTACTTCGACGCGACTTGACCGAGAATGGCCAGCACCTCTGCTCCAGCAATTTGTGCAGGCGCTCCGCCACCTGCTCGGTCACCACCTAGCTCCATAGTAGCATTCATTGCTTCTCTCGGGAGTACTTTTAAGAGAACCACTTCACGGCCGGTATCTCGCATGTCTTCTTTGAGGAAAGGGACGAAGTCGTACAGCTGTTCGCGGACTACCTCCAACTTCTCCATGGTGTGCTCCGTGAGAACGGAGCAAATTAATGGCAAGCTTTGATAAATAACGTCGACAGCTCCAATCACTTGCGGCAACGGATCTTGTGCTAAAACCGCCACGAAATCGTTGCCTGCCACACGATTGGAATCTACCAAATCACCTAAGGACACCTCGAGCTCCGTCAAAATTCGCTAGAACAGCACACCACAAGGCAAGCTTGTCAGAGTGATCACGCTCAGAGTTCTCAACGTGATTTTATCTACACGTATACCTCTTGGAAGGATAACGATGCGGCAAATTTCAATTTTGTCGTTGCCTGGTCCACAAGAACCTGGAACGAGGTAGCACCGCCATTTTGAAGCTCACTTTCCAAGCCCTGCTCGGCCATGACAGCGAGCGCTGAAATTGCATGAACCACTGACCGTATCATTGCCATGGGCTCACGAATTTTAAGCGACAAAGCTTCATCCATCTGTTGGCCACAATACCATTAATCCATCGCAAGCACAAACCCATAGTCGAGTGAATAAGTGACTCACCTTGTGCAGAATGCCCTGGAGCTTCGTGATCGCGTCATCGGCAATATCAATTTCTTCGGATGCTCGCATCCAGAGAACCCGATCTACTAAGTTCATTGCTTCGCGTCTTTTATCTCGTTGAGCCTTCAACTGCTCAGGGAAAACGCCATCTCCACATTCGATTACTGCTGGGACTCCTTTGTGAGGGTTTTGCGTGAAAACATCGATGCACAAATGAATCGCTTCTACGACCACATCACCATGCAATCCAGTTCGGTTGAGGCGGACATGACGGGTGGTTTGGCCCCAGTAATCTTCCAGACACGCTCGTTGCTCATCATTTCGAGCTTTCTGCTCCTCATCAAGCTTTCGTTGGGCTTCCGCTGGAAGTAGCTTCGCTGAAGAAGGATTGTTAACCAAAACCGGTGCAGAATCTGATGCTTGCAGAGGATTATCTGCTTCAGGTGCATGTCCCAACAAATCTTGGTCGGCCGAAATGGATATCACACAGTCCCATGCAGAAACAACAGCCGGAGTTGCTAGTTCTTCCGGTGTCTCCGAATCGTCCTCTAGTGCTGGAGATTCCTTGCTCGGCTCACTTTCCTCGGCAGGAATGTCTGCTAAGATAGCTTTCTCAAGAAGTTTAGCTTCATCCACCGTTCTACACAACGACGTGAATTGCGAGGAATTAGCAACGTACAAACGCTATGCACTTTGCTGTCGACACTGCAGTACCTTGGGAAATTATGGAGAATGCATCCTCCAGTGGAGCTTAAGGTGCCGCTTTCAGATGACAGTGCCGAAGCTTCTCGTCGGAATAAGGAGATGGTCTTGGCGATGATTTCTATGATTAACGCATCCGGAAGAACTGCATTCTTCTGTCGCAGACTCGAAATTTTAACACCAAAAGCGCCGAGCTCTCGCTGAAGGCATTACAACAATGGACAAATCGTCAGTACATAACAAGGCTGTTGATCACTGGAGCTGCTACTAGAATGCTGCATCGTACCTCGCGATCGCTCAGTGCCGCTGGATCCCCTAGTTTTTGCTGGTCGGAGTTCGTTTGCACGCAACCATCCACCACCTGATCGAGTTGCAAAAATGCCAAATGATGCTCCACCGAGACGCGTCGGACAAGCTCCACACCGGATTCGTCATCTGTGAATACACTTAAAACCACAAATGAACGAGGACCACTCCAGCACGTATCCAACGCTACAGGAGGGTGTTTACACTTCTCAGCCAATAGGTCAATATCGAGACTAAGATTGCATGTCGTTCGCGGCGACTGGAGAGGTAGCGTCGACCATACTTCTGAAAACGACAAAAGTTGGTGACTGACGCATCAAGCCCGTAGCGTAATTCCTGGCCACCTTGTTCGCTCATGGCCGACTGAGATGGGACTGCTCCAATGAATATCTCTTTCTGCAGCGCCTCCATGTCAACGACATCATTGTCACTGCTATTGACACACAAGGATAGTCAAATTTCGCGTTAGTCGCTTGTTTGCTCTAACCATTTTGTGCGCCAACTCGTTGAAACCAGACCTGGGCGAGACAATTGCAATAGCTAACAAGATTAGTCTTTCCACTGCATCAGAGCATGCATCTAACGCGCGTAGTTGATCTCTCTTTCGCGACGCTGACCGAAGCTCTTCCAGCAACTTCATATCTTCTTCACGCTTAATGCTTCCAGTTTCCCGCAACTGTGCATAGTGCTCCTCAAGTGCTGCTTGTCTGGCTTCAATATACCTTTCGTGGGCATCATCAGCAAGCTCGACGTCTCCTATGCCTTCCACTTCAATTGTATCAGCGTTTTCAGCGCTCACGGAAACCTGGTTATCAAGCTCAGGATGTTGTATGTCCTTTATTTCGTGATCATCGTGGCGTTCGATAGACTATGTCATGGCATGAATGCAGAAAACAGAAGTGAGTCACATACTAAAGTGCTGTCAACATCCTACCACACGACTGGAGGTCACCATTTTCTGAAGTGCCAGTGCTTTTTGCCTCCTCATTCGACGATCTTTCTCTGCTGCAAGCTGAGCTTTTCGTCTTTGCGCAGCTCTTTCATCATCTTGATATTATTGGAAGGTCTGAAGTCGAGGTCCTCGACGCGTAGCTCGAGGCCCCGGAGATGCACGCGAGGCCCAGGATCATTTGCCGGGATTGCCCGGAGTGATTGCTCTGCAGCTTCGAATGTAAGCCCGAGCCTGTTCATATTCCTTTCAAAGTCCACTACACCAGCAGTTCCATCATGTTGGCTTTCTGCCAGCCTTACGTCGGCATTGATTTGTTGTCGTGCTTGTAAAGTCAACTCGAGCCTTAGATTACTGCGCTCAGTAGCTAAAAAGGTCCGCTATTTCAGCACATTAAAGTAAGTATCGTTAACTTTACAGTTATCATCAGAACTAGTACTCACCTGGGTTTCCTTCCACTTCTCGCGATGCTCCTGATCCCAATCCCGCATGAACTGTGCCTTGTCTTTGAGGTGAGCACGTGCTGCTGTGTATCCTGCAGCCGATTCTCCGTCCTTTGCATGTGCATCTTGTTGACGAAGCTTAATGGAGTTAAAACCCCGTGTTAGTAAACTCAAGAAGTTCTGGCTATACCTTCTCAACTTACGTCGCTCAACTTGTTTTCTGCTGTCCACTGAGCTTGCTGAAACTTGCGCAAGTGCACGGCCATGTCAAAACCTTTATCGAAACGAATTTCTGTAGGGTGAAATTTCTTCATCGTGGTCGCCACGAAGCGCTCCTCGACATCACGGGGCGGAACTTTTGATTCAGCAGCCACTCGAGCTTTCACTGGTTTTTCACGAGCATTCATTTTCGGTTTACCATCGTCCACTTTGGTTTTCGGGCGTCGGAGGAAGTCCTTCAGCTGCAAAAGGAATTGGAGTACGACCGAGCGGTCCTCCATCATGATAGCTCGACGCGTGCTCATTGGAAATGGCATACCCAAAGCTTCAAATCTTTGCTCCAGAAGCTCCATGTTACGTATCTTGGCTGCCATGCTTGACGCGTCCTCGTAGCTCTCAAATTGGGGCTCTAGGCCTTTAAGGTGTAACACCTCTGCAAATATGTATCCATTGCTAAGATCCTGCTCCAGCACCTCCACCTTCCGATGCAACTTCATTTCTTCGTTCAGCCATCGCAACATCAACGAACTCATGGCAACATGTGCAGAGAGCCGTTTGCTTGCTAAATAACCTCAAAACCGACGCCAGAAATATGCATGAACAGCACTATTTAATTATCAGCCAAATGAGGCGGCAGTAGACACTACCGCCATCCTGTCAATTCCTGCACACACAACAGAAACTTGTACGTGCACAAATGGTAAAATATGTGCAAGCAAGTCAAAGCAACGGGGTACTTTGTCAACAACGTACACCATCAGCACGAGTCACGACAGTCAAATATGCTCGATCAGCAAGACTTGGTATTGGTTGTAGTGTTACATTTGTTGACCATCCGGTTCATGCAGTCCAGCTTCTGCCGTATTGGCATGGGGGACCTTCGTGTCCACGCAGTCAGCTGCATAAGACGTTGCTCCAATAACGTCTCGTTCCACAGCAAAGTATCTAGTGAGAAACTACAATAACAAGCAAATAAGCAAAAAACATCGTCACAATCAACGAAAACAAGCATCAACTCCACTTCACAACAAAAGCATACCCTCTCGGTACGACTTGTTCATCTACAGACCCCACACTCTGTTGACTACGAGGGTGTCCATGACGCAGAGGCACATACCCTACCAACAGACCCCATTTCCAGTTAAAAACCGCAGTATAATAATTAAAATACTAGTTTTATATACCCTCCGGAGGCACTGAAGGCGGCCCGATACTGGTGACGACTGCCACCTCCTGGTTCGGGTAGAACTTGGCCCACTTGTCGCTGGTGTAGAAGCCCACGCCGTCGCTTGTGACGCCTTCAGTCTGGTTGTCCGAGCTCCTGTCGCTGCTGTGGCTTGGAGACGACGTCTCTGCTGGCTGCGGCGCATTCATTAAAAAAGCTCAAAAATAATATTTTTCTGGAAAGGTGAGTCACTCAATTGATTGGCCACTCGAGACTACTGTATCTATAGTAGATATTGATGGTAAATACTTATGTGGCGTAGAGTAATTTTTCTTTGACAGTCAGACATTTCGACCTCAAGTCACGTGGAAACTGTCGGCATCAATGATAAGCAAATTCATACCGCAGTTCAACTCATTTATCGGGCATGCCTTGCAAAGAGTGGTGGCTCGTTGTGGCTCGTGCCATTGACGAATATCTCGGCGATTTTGTCGAGCAGAAGATATTTTCCGAAGCATGTGCGAGTGGAGTCGAGTATTTTCTCGCACGGACAGCACCATACTGGAGGGAGGCAGTGAAAGCCGCTGCTAAAGGTGGTCATTTACACGTTCTACAGAGGATGGTGAAACCTCGACAGGATGGCCGAGGCCCTTGGAAGGCAGACTTTCACTTTATACTGGAAGAAGCTGCGGACTCTGGTCATCTCGATGTTGTGGAGTGGCTGCAAAGATCTGGTCGTGTGAAGTACACACTGTTTCGTGTGACGGATGTCATGCAGATCTCTGCTGAAAGCGGACACTTGGAGGTGGTTAAATGGTGCGTGCGGTGCTGAAAGTCTTACACTTAGCGCAATGATATATGCTGCAGCAACAGGGCATTTGCGACTTGTGCAGTGGTTTGATCAGCAGCTTCCTAAATCACTTTCAAGATCCAAGACTACAACTTTTGCAGCGATGTATGGACACTTGGAGATAGTACAATGGTTGCACGCGAATTGACCCGATCCTGTCTTTCAAACGACAATGCCTTCCGCTATTGTACCAGGCCACCTTGATGTCGTTGAGTGGCTATTTGACAACAACTATTTCACGGACTGCAGTAAGGATAATGTTACAACGGTTGCCTATCATGGCCACATGGAAATGCTCGTATGGCTGCATGAGCATTTTAGCGAACTGTTCACACCCGATGTAATGGATGCCGCTGCTTCAGGAGGACACTTAGATATGGTGAAATGGCTGCACGAGCATCGTACTGAGGGATGCACTACATGGGCGATGAAAGAGCTGCTTCTAATGGACATTTAGCAACTGTAATTACTAGTGCAGGCACCTGAAGATATTGCAGTGGTTCCACGCCAATCGACCTAACCATGCAGTGCGAACATCACACAAGCTCCACTGCCACCAACGTCTCCATGGGCACTGCGATTCAAGGTGTGCAGAGCGGTAGACACGATCTGTGAGACTGTAGTCGTCACCACGGCCGATTGTGTTGGGGTAGACAACATCACGCAGTCTGCGCCATCAGACCCTACAGATTCGCTCTCTTCATGGCGAGCCATGACGATGGCCACGTGGTCATACGCCTGTCGTAACAACTGCTCCATTCCTGCTTGCGTTGCTGCCACCAAGTGAATGCTGGATGCTGGTAGAGACGCTAGCATGGATCCATCAAGCGTACGCACGGCAGCCAGCAGCTCACGCCTTGGAGACCCTGCAAGAGACGACGACTTGAGCTTGGTCTTCATCTCGTCTGCGTCCTGAAAGCAATAACTGCTAGCAGCAATAAGAAGACAAGGTTGGTTCGTTAATCGCACTGTTACACAGTACTAACGTGAGAAAATGCACCATTGAACGGAGACAGAAGGAGGTGAAGGCAAGCTGTTATTCACAGTACTCATCCAGGGAAGCAAACTTCAATGTGGTTGATGCAACCAGGTCCATTCATGCCAAATCCTTGTGTCCCATGCAAAGGCTGTTTGTTCGCGCTTGCTTATCACAGTCAGACACCTTACAGCACTTGCCACCTCCATGGGCATAACAGCGCTTGGACGACTGAGCTGCTGTTGGACAGCCCTCTACACAACACATTTGCCGCGTCACTGGCGGTGGTGGACAGGTCCGCACCAACTCCTCCTCGGCACGTGACGCGGCAAATGGAGTGCGACGATGCTGCATGACCACCGGTTTGCCGAGCGGAAACGCTGCTGTCACAATCCAACAGCAGCATCGAACAAGCTGAAGATGGCAAAGTCTGTAAGTTGCTTGTTCGTGGTGGCGAGAGCCTTCGGCGGCAACTTGTGACATAGTGCTACCTAAAGCAACTGCATCCAGCAGCTTGAATAGAAGCGTCTCCGCATGTACCGCCCATCTTACATCGACTCGCAAAATCCACATGAGACGTAGCCCTCCGTAGCCGCCATAAGTGCTTGGCAACTCTAGAAGCCGTCGTCTGACCCCACCCATTCCAACCCCCGCTTTGAGCACGAGATTGGGTCTCGGATTCCCACTCACGGACTCTTCGCTCGCCACCTCGACGACATACAGCGCGCAAAAGTCCTCGAACGCTTGATCTCTGTTGTCGCCAACACATGACCTTACGTCGCGTTCGTAGTCGGAACGAGACTGGGAAGGCTCTCCTTCCCATTTCGGATAGAGTAGGGGGTCACCGGGGGAAGACGTTCCCTCCGCAAGGCACACGGTCCTTCTTCCACTAAGGACAGCGTCTTGTCAAATGCTCGCGCGTAAATTGCCTTGTGTAGATCTGTGTGGAATATGGCATCGCGTAGGCGAACCCGGTCAGTTGGCTGGAGACGCATCCTCCGGGAAACACGCGGCATCCCACTTGCCTTCCCACTTGCCTTCATCAGCTTGCAGCCGAGCAGGAAGTGCTGGACATCGCCACCGTAAATCTCGCGGAGCTCGGCAATTGAAACCCATGACCGAAGCGTGGATGGCGAGAAAAAACATTCGTGAACGCCGTCTCCAAGATCCAGTGCCATATTGACGTGATGTGCTTGCAGAGGGGTGTCGTTCGAGAGGTAAAAGTGATAGTGGCGAAAGAGAACGACACTGCCGCGTTGCACCATCATCATCTAGTTGCGGAAGGTCGTCTTTGTCAGACGAATGAAGTCGTCGGCTGGTAGCCTTCCCGTCCAGGTCATGTTTCGTCCACTGCATCATCGCGAAGAACTCTAAATGGGTGGGGTTCCAGATCATTTAACATAACATATCTCAATAGAAAATGACATTAGGATATTTGTATGGAGTTTGGATAGGCGGCAACGAATCTCACAATAGTGGGCCCTATGTTGCTGTATTACCATGATATTCACGTTGAAGTTGCGGGAGCGCCCTATGTTGCTCGAAGCGTTGCCTCTGAGATAAGCAACTTAACATTCCAGCGGCAAAATACAAGGTATTTTGCCGGCAAAACAGGTGTATTTTGCCGCGCAATAATCCTGTCTACTTGATTCCGCCATGGTGCTGAAGTAATACGACCCCACATACTGAGTCCAAGTCAGCTATGTCAAAACGCCATTGCCGCCCTAACCTGAGGCACGGCAATGGCGTGTGTACAAAGTGAGAACGGGCAGTGGTTTATAACCGTTGTAAACGGATGTTCGTTGCGAAAAATCGCTCGATTTCAGGAAATTTGAATAGGGATGGTGTCGGTGGAAGGTGCCCGGGGTTTACTCAACGAACATATCAGTCTCATGCTTCCGTTGCAGCTTTTCAAACTGGAAAAAGCGCGCAATTCATTAAAAATTGTTCAAAAATAATATTTTTCTAAGGTTATACCCCGGGTTCAGGTTTAATCGCAGCTGGCCATGATCGTAATCCGAAGGTAAGCTGTGTCAACGTTTGTGGCTACATGCGATTTTCGGAGAACACGCCATGCTGCAACCACGGGTGCGCCAGCGCTTGACGTGCTGACAGTCGAAGCGTCGGGTCGATCTGCAGCAGTGCTCGCAAGAAGTCGAGAAATTCGACGTCTTTTGTCGGCACTGCTTCTTCTAGTGACGGCAAATGAAGTTGCGCAGCCAAGACACCATTGCCGGCATGGTCCACTGTGAACAGTCCTGTGTCTATCAATTGGGATTGCAGCTCCTCGCGGGCAGCCAAAGAGAGGCAGGAATGGGGCCTGGGAATAGCAGAGCGGCATATATCATTGCTGAAAACCCCACCGATGTCAATGGAGAGCGACCATCGTACCTATTGTTGTCATGATTCGAGCCAGCAATGTCTGTTCCGAGTCATTGCGGAAGAGAACTTCTCCCGTGAACATTTCGGCGATGACGCACCCCAGTGACCATAGATCGATCTTCTGGTCGTACAACAGCCCTAGAATTACCTGTCGACAGGCAATACAACACATCATCAACAAGTTTGAATGTGTATATCCTGTACAATAGCAAACGTACCTCTGGGGCACGATAGGAGCGCGACTGGACGTACGATGTGAGCTCGTCTGTGACAAAGCACGCAGAGCCGAAGTCGATCACCTTGATCGTGCATGAACTAAAATTTTGTATCAGGATGTTTTCCGGTTTGAGGTCGCAATGCACAAGACCCAACGCATGCAAAGTGTCCAGTGCCTCCAACACCTCGATCGTGATTTTTTCAGACGAGGGATGCTGAAATAGTTGATCACTCCACGTTGCGAGAGCAATCGAGAGAACTCGTAGAGGTTGTCGCGAAGTAGCTGCCGCCAGAAAAAAATAGACAATTTAGCTATGAAATATCGGTACGAGTCAAGCAACATCAAACACAGCTTTTTGACCTTACCTCTGTGACGATGATCAAGTGTTCGCGAAAGTAGAAAGAGTCCAACAGACGCACCAGATGCCGCTGGTCCACCTTGCAGTTCTGGCCAATATATTCGAGCACACGAATTTCGTCTACTCCCTGGTCGAAGTATTCCTTGTTGTTTTTGATAATTTTCAGACACACGGCCTGATCTGTGTTTATGTCGATACACTTATATGTTCGACTGAACACAGCTTCGCCGATCGCCATCTCCACCTGCATACAAAATGCGTCAGTCATTTCCCTTTGCTGCACACTCTCCAACAAGAACCAGAAAAATGCTCACCTTGTATCGACCACCGATCACGCTCCCGGGACGAGGACGCCAGTCTTGATTGGGCTCGAACCCAGTGCGGTTTTTCTCTCGGATGATCCGCAGTTGAAACTCTTCGTATTCTTTCGGCTCATCATCGGCATGGCTGTCATCTGACATTTCGCTCCTATTCTCGCCATCACAAGGATTATCCCCTCCTTGATGTCTACTGTATGGACGTTGTCAACCTTCGGTTTTGGGTTTGATTTCTCCTCGACTTCGTGGAACACCGCCGTTTTTGGATTTTCTGCGGCGAGGTCTCCACAAACGTGTTCGACAAGGTATTTCCATTACTAAACTGTGCGATCTCAGCACCTAACCCGCCGTCTTCGTCGTCTTCCATTTCAAACAATTTGTCCTCCGTTTCAGCTTCTAGATCCACTTCGCCGGCACCGTCACCATCGACATCATCGCGAAAAGTCTCGTCGTCGCCGACAGAACTCACCATCTCACTGTACACCTCATCTTCCCCGCGCACATTGTTATCTTCCTCTTGTGTGAACGCAAACTGATTCGGTTGTCGTGGCCAGAGCGCTGACACTGGCTCGCCGTCCATAGAAGCCGTTCCAGGTGACGCACCGAACCCGTACGACGACTGAGGGGATATCGACGCCCTCGCCGATCCTTCATCTCCCAGCGCAGTGTTTACAATACTAATAGGATCCGAGATCATCTCATCCATCGTCGTGAGCTTGTCATCCGACATGCACAACTGGTTCACCGCCTCCGCAAGGTCATCCTCATAAGCAGATCCGAATCCACTGCTGCTGTCACTGTCACTCGCCTTACTCTCAGCATCCTCCTCTTGACTATGCTGATAATGCTCATAAACCGACGGCGCCGACTCCTGTCCGTCTTCATCTTCGTCCTCTTCCACTCCGCTCTCGCGTTCCCAACGCTGCAAATTGTCCGCTGACAAACTCCTCAGAGTTTCCTGTTGTTGCTGTCCCTGTTTTGCATCAAAGAACCGATGCAAAAGCGAGTTCTCCGCCCCCATTTCTTGCTTCAGAGCCGTCCGCAGCTTCTCGTTGGTGTGGATTTTCTCCACTGCCACTGGGACGTTGGCGATAGACTCGAGGATCATGGCCAGCAGCTCCTTCTTCTCCAATTCCTTGGTCTTCTCCCGGTCCACGACGTCCTTGGAGCGCTTGGGCGACGTCGCAGACGTCACTCGTCTTAGAAACGACATGGGAGGAAGGAAATTCTCGTCTGTAGAGCTTGATACTACGCGGTTGAAGCTCGTAGCACCATTGGAAGACACGCGACGCACTGGAGAAGTGTCCGACACGCTCCGGAACACGTGCGGAGGCTCCAGGGAGCCCAGCGGAGGCGTCGAAGACATGGCCGGATCAGGCAGAATCCGGTCGAGGTCAACTGGGTTGATCTCGTTTTAGAAACACGTCTCTGATTGGTTGAAAAGATGTTTCTACCAATCAGGACGTCGCATTTGACAATTCGATCATGCCGCTGCTCAAGAGGCTGCTGCGGGCGGAAGAACTGGGCGATGCGCCTCAAGACGCCACCGCTGAGCAGCTTTTCGCATCTAGTATACACTTAAAAGACTTAAGGATGCAGAGACGTCTGGCGGCTGCGCTTTGCAGCGCTCCGTTGGTGAATATGGCGGCGATATCCACAGCTGAGACGGAGCAAATGTGACACAAAGTCCATTCATGGTGCATTTTGTGCTCTTTGATGCAATTCCATAGACTAATAGTGTCTTGCAATGCTAAATTTGCAGTTCTGTGCTTGGAGAGGGCGTATCTGGAGCTAGAAGTATTACAGTAAGGCTCGACAGGACGAGATCTATTGAATTTATTGTCGGATCTGACAATTGTCTGCTTTCTTATTGCCAGGACTGTGTGACCACTGCCTTGATGATTGCCAAGGAGGGATGGCAGGTGCTGTTTTTAATGAGTGATTCGAAGATGATAACCAAGCGCCTGGCAGCGGCAGTCTCAAGACCTGAAGCAGGACTCTCGACCGAGTCGGCTGCGGAGTGTCTGCACAGCGTGCGTTTCCGCCAGACTCGAAGTGTCTATGATTTACTGTGCGAGCTAGATCGTGTACAGCAGGTATTGTTGTATAAGATGGAAACGTTCGAGTGCAGCGCGATAACTGTGTTGAGATGAAGCAGGAGAAGCCGGAGCAAGGCAGTGATGCTAGAACTCGACTCGTGGCGATTGGACCGCTCTGCGACTTGTTGTCGCCGTTCCAGACTGCGACAGGATTGACAACGTCTGGTACGAAGCTTATGAACCACGCATCTTGGAAGATTCAGATTGGGTTCGTCTAGGTATTAATCACCACCTGGCAGGTCTGGGGCTCAAGCGGATGGTGGGGCTGGCCATCAAGCGACTTCGAGCAACGACAAGCATCCGAGTCATCGTTATCGAACCCAATTGAAGAAGTAGTAAAGCCGCCGAATTAAAATGCTCTGGATCCAGTGCATCCAGTTGATACCGACAGTTGAGACCTACAGTAGCCATCGAGATCCAAGGTCGATTAGTGTGCGGAATCGCAAGCAAAGTATAAAAATATTGATGGCTCGAAACGCTACTTTGGTTTCCGCTGCTGCTGGATCGATGTATTTCTTGTCATCAATAGCTTGATGCTCAGAATTGCATCGTTTCACAACCGCTGGGATACATTTTTAATGTCATTCCGATGGAAGAAACACTGCGCTATTGCTCCCGACTGCTCAGACAGTGACATCAACCAGTCGGGTACACGAGTCCCATTCATAC